>KK499785.1:365467-473815 GCA_000688715.1 Glossina pallidipes
GAGAGAGAGAGAGAGAGAGAGAGAGAGAGAGAGAGATAGATAGAAAGCAAGAAGAAGAAGAAACTGAGTGGGAAATTATTCTAGCTTTTGGTCATATCCGTTCTTACTTACCACCAATATTGAGTTATTTAAAAACGACTATATTGAAATATATAATGAGATCAGTTCAAATTTAAATATTTCTATAATAAAACCATTTAACCTTTTTTTTGGCGAACAGTACTCATCACTTTTTACATATATGTTTTGTGGACAAAACTCTATAAGATAGAATAAGAAAACTATATTCAACTTGAGATGCATTTCTGAGTCCCTGAGCCCCTTATCTCAAAAAGTTTTAGGTTTATCATAAAAGCAATTTTAACATAAGTTAAGACAGTTTTTAATGCGAATTATGAGCGGACCTTAACAATTAAGCATCTGACGTTGCTTGTTTACTATTGATCAAAATATATTCAGATTTGCATCTTTCTTAGAACATTTTAGATTATTACATATTGAATTCCTATCCTATTGTGGGAGGAATTCAACACAAGAATCCAATTTGAATTTTTGCTTCATTCATTGCGAAATTTCGGAAAAATCGTATCATCTGCGCTGATCAATAACAAGCGCATCTTATTAACTCTCTGAAGGCTGTCTCTTAAATCACATTGTGATATAGTTTGCAAGTTACTATCAGAAATATTTTATATAGATATTTACATGCTATGAATTTATTATTTTTTTTTATTCCCGGTATGTGAATCTGAATTTCAAACTCATAAATCTTGTGAAAAATCGGAAATATAATTATTTGTCACTATGAAATTTTCGAAAAATGGGAGATAAGAAGACGCGTCGATGCCACTAAATCAACTCACAATGTCAAGCTAATAAATAGCTTGGAGATATTCGAAGATCCGATTGAATTAATTTACCCTGTTACAGAAGAAACTAAAAAACTATGCTATCTTCGTTTGGTCTTTTGCCAGTGATACATCCACTCAAATGTATTCAAATCTTTTCATGCGGACTCAGATTTATTTCACTCTACATATTCATCTTAAGTGATTTGATTTTATTAATTATGTCAAATAGGTTTAAGTATTTTTTATACCCCACAAGTCCCAAAAGAACTTGTGATAGACTCATCCTTTATTATGCTGAGCGAGTTTTGTCTGTCCGTCTGTCTGTCTTGGTTTCTTGTGTTCAACCAACAGGCTTCAAATTTTGAGACGTTTCGTGTTGGCTTAAGAACGAAGACTATTGAAAATGCGGAAATTGGGGATCGAAATACCTTTTCGACTTATATTATTTTTATAGGGTATTTAATGGTTGGCCATGTCCTACTATAGAACTTTCTACTAATTTCATATAAACATCTGAAGGGCGGGTGTGTATGAGTTATTTGCTATGCGGATTGTTACAGGCCAACGTATCTCGGATGGGCGATAACTTCCAATTCTATGTAAGATAAAAGTAAAACTCAACGAACAGATGAAATTTGTTTTCATGTTCTATCGGCAGGAACGCAACACAAAACATAAATCTATGAAGTCTAGTTTTTAAGAAAACAAATACAAAGTAACGTCTTACAAAGCCAAATATGAGCTCCTTGCACGAGTATGCCTTGAGTTCTACAAATCCAAGAACTATATTTTTTCCTTCATCATGAACTTTTTATGAATATGCACCTGAACGACATATTCTGCTTATAAGATGGCGCTCAGCAAACTTAATTGACAATGACGCCCTGACGACGTACAGAATTTTAGCCACTAGGACTGTGCCCCCGTTTATCAAAGGCTTTTTTTTTTTTGGGTAGTATTTTTTCAATGAGAAAAAGTTCATAAAAAAACTCAAAGCAGCCAAGTGCCCAAGACAAACAATGCGACTTATAATAAGCGAGAGCAAATGTTTAATAATAGTTTAAAAAGCGTGCTATTTTCTATTAAAATAATGAAACATTAATTCTTCAGTTGGGCATAATTTTTACATAAAAAATAAATTTACATTTAATGTTAAAGAGTTTTACGTATCGTTGTCGTACTCTCTGCGAAACGTTTCTCTAAATTTGAATAATTCTTTAGTTCGTGTATATGTAATACAGCAGAGTGCCTTAAAATTGTGGGCCAAATGACGTATACACTCGTCACTTGTCATTCTGTATAAAAACATCCATATCTAATGAGAAATGGTTTTTGGTGGTTTCTTTTTTTTTTCTTTTTCTTTTT
This sequence comes from Glossina pallidipes, assembly GCA_000688715.1. NCBI lineage: Eukaryota > Metazoa > Arthropoda > Insecta > Diptera > Glossinidae > Glossina > Glossina pallidipes. The sequence continues at coordinate 367,684 of KK499785.1, forward strand.
CTTTTTGTTTTTTTTTTTGTTTTTGTTTATAATTGTTATGTATCTTATGAATGGTCGATAGCGAAAGAAGGCAAATAAATTTCACAATTTATTGTGGTCAAGTCAATTGGCTCTCTTACTTGCAGATTAATTCCAAAAGCAACTTTTCTTATCTTCTCATATTATTATTATTATCGAGAGCTTTGATCGAGCACCAAAGTTTTTTTTAATACAACTGCTTGATAAAAAATATTAATTAAAATGAAAAAAGTGTCTATGGAAAATTTTAAACGTACCAAGCATTAGTTGATAAATTAATTTTGTAGCATTGTTTTAATTTTATCGTATATTGCATATATATATATATATATCTATATATATATATATAGATTTATATGGATTCTTTATCAAATCATTTGTTCTTCTTTTAATTTTATAATTAATTGAATTTTCATTAAAATTTTCAAGGTTAATTAATTAATTTATTTATCTGATTTATTTGTTTTTATATCGTTGTAGACATCGTTGGAAGAAATTGAATTTAATTTGATTTAATTTCACATTTTGATTTATTCTCAATTTACATTCGACACTGCACAGATTCAGATTCAGATTCAAAAAGATACACAAACAAAAACTGAGTCTTACTATATACACTCGGTTAGAGGGGTGCGACAGGGGCGACACAGGTGAATGAATGTGTTGGAGAAAACAGAGTTCTACTGCCTTTTCCACATTTTTTTTTTTTTTTTTTTTTTCTTTTTTTTCAAGATAAACATTCACTTTCGTTTTCTGTATGCATGCATGTACATGCAATCAGTGTGTTTGTTGGCTGTTTGTTACATGATGTAGATAAATGGATTTCTTTATTGTGTGTTCATAAGAGTTGTATCGCTAAATCGTATTATAAATGCTTTGTTGTTGTTGTTGTTATTGTTGTTGCTTTTACTGATGAGAAACGATTTTCTGTAAAAGGAGATCCCTCTATATGAGATGATAGTGATAAATTTATTTTAAAGAAACTGTTCGAAGGAGGGTGTTCGCTTGCTAATGTAGAGGAAGGGATTTGCGTTTAAAGAAATTTTCTTATTTTAAAAAGACCACATGTAGCCAATGCTGATGGATCTTTGTTGTAAACTATTTTCGCATAGTAAAGTGATGGTGAAAGTAGAAAAGAAACTAAACAGCAATCAAATTAATGAGAAAGAGAGGGCGGGAACAAGAAAGAGAAAAACTTTGAAATGATTACATGTTTATTTGTAGGGCAAACAAAAAAGAAAAGAGAGCGCACAGGGGCCGAGAGTAAACACCTTGTTGTGAAATATTAGTTTCGTTGTGGGGATGTTTGTGTTGTATTAAATATTAGCAAAAATATTATTAGCCATTTAAATGCCAGCAATCAGGTAAGAAATTTAAATATTTCGCTAAATCTTTTCGCTATCTATTTGCTTTCATATATAAATTGCTGTTTTAAATACAAAACTTTCTTTTTATTTTATTTCTCTCTTCTATTTCCATTGTCTATCTATGGAATAAAATCCACTTATTCTGTTTTCTTTATGTGTGTTTGACTGATTTGATTTTTGTTTCGTCTTTTTTCTTAATTTTTTTATTGCGTTTGTTCTATTGTTTGCCAGACTTTGTCGGGTACTCTATTGCGTACCGTTGTTGGCTTGCGAAAAAAAAAAAAATAAATAAAAATAAATAAATAAATACAATATATACTTTTTTAACTTAACACTGTTGCTATTGACCATTTTTCTGTTTTCATTGCAATCTTCATTGTTTATTATTTCGATTTGTCAATGCGTTTATTTCAAGTTATTTTGCACTTTTCACGTTTAGTTGTATTAATTGAATTTTATTGAAATTATTGTTATTTAATCGCTAAGAACAACTAACTCTAGATTTTAAAACACGACATGCAATAGTGGAATAGAAAAAACGTCGAAAAATCACGAACCGCACGAAGTTATGAAAACATACACACCACGACACAAACCGTATAATACGGGCATAAAAATGAAAAAGAAGAAGAAAAACAAGAAGAAGAAGAACAAGCAAAAGAAAAGCACACAGAAATGTGCAAAACGAAAAGTGTTTGTTGCTTATGAATGGTGCTGCGGCGTATATAGGGGTAAGAGTTAAGCACATTTAAATAGCAGAGATAATTCAAAAATAAAGAAAAAAAACAGAAAAAAATTCACATTGTTACGCGAGATGAGATATGTTAAAAAATAACGAAAGAAGAGAGCCGGAGAACTGTTAAAAATTTCAGAAGAGAATTAATACAATACAGTCGGAGAGAGGAGAGAGAACGACTGAGAGGGAGATGGGTGAAAATTCAAAAGAACGCCGCGCAATAGTATGAAAATGTGTGTGTGTTCAACAATTGAAATACAAAGCAGTTGCATGATAACATTTATGTACGCAAATCTTTGATGGTTAACAGTGTGTATTACGTTGATAGAAAGCAAGAGCTTTAAAATGCTCTCTTATTCTCCATATATATACATGTTTAAAAATGTATATACGAGCGGGCATAGATAATTCTCTCGACTAGATTTACTAAATTATTTTATTGAAATGAAAAGCTTTAACTCTGTTTATCTTAACCGCTATATAATTACAGGTATTATACATATATCTGTATTAAGCAATGTGCACATATTTCTTTTCAAACTTGTTGTTATAAACAATAAATTCAAAAAAAAAGTTTTATTTTTTTATTTATTTATTTATTTTTTTTTTTTTTTTTTTATTTTATTTTATAAATGCATACGTATGTGTAACTTTTCCTGCTGTCAACTTTAATACTATGAATACATACTTATCAAAAATGTCATTTCCGACATCCTTGTTGTCTGTATTTTGACTTTTTCTTTTTTTTTTCTTTGGAAATTCTTATATGCGTTTCATAAAATGCTCGCGAATATTGTTGGTCTTTGGATTTTCTATAGAAAAGAAAATGTAAAAATATTTTTTAAAATATCCTGCGGTTCACTCTTCTTCAAGATGTTTTTCTTATCATTAAATTTTAATGTGAAACTGTACTCTGTATATAATACGCGAGCTGTCAAAAAATTTTGCTTTCAAAAACTTTGACATTTATTTATTCAGTAATGGAATACTATATGTAGAAGTATCTCTATCAGACAACGTACGATATAAAGTAAATGTCATATGTTCTCGCGAGTTTTCAACTTAATATGATTTAAATTGACTTGACTTGTTCTTCTTTAAAAATATTCAATTATTTTTAAAGTTCTAAAATTCTAAAAACTGTCAAATATGAAAGAAGATATCAAGAGAGAGAGAAAGAAGATATAAAGAATGCAACATATTCAAACAATAAACCACTTGATCCCTAAAAATCCCGAAGAACGGCACACATTTTTAAATTTAGTATAAAAATGCAACATATTCAAACAATAAACCACTTGATCCCTAAAAATCCCGAAGAACGGCACACATTTTTAAATTTAGTATAAAAAAAAAAAAAAACAAAAAAGAAATTAAGAAAAAAATGCAAATTTAGTAAACTTATTTATAATATTTTGTTTTTGGTTACATTTCTTGTGCAAAATAAACAGTAAGCAAAGCAAAGAGTGACGCACTTCTTCTTGAAAAAACACTTGTAAAAAAAATGTTTTTTTTTTCTTTTTGTTTACCGTTAAAGGTCATGAAATTTTACATAGTGATATTATAACTCTGGGCTATAATTTGCGGAAAAGTTCGTTTTGAAGATACGTCACTTACTTAACCTGTTTATGTATTTAAATCATTTATATTTCACAATGCGTACGTTATGAATTTTAAGTTCAATTTCGATACGCGTATAGACATATCTCGTTTAACACGGTAGTTGTAAAGCACGGTTCCGATACAACGCGATTTCCATTGCATTGATTTACATCATTTCAATGTATCTCTTATAACACGGTATATATATTCTGTTTAGCGTATATTAATTACATCAAAGCTTAAATTATTATATTATTCTATATGACATTTTGATTTAAATAAAAAAATAAGAAAAGTTTTGTATAACACGATTTCGATACAGCACGACACGCAATTAACCGCCTTGAGCGGGAGATGCTTTCTTTATAATATTAGATATTTTAATAGACATCGAGAATATCGAGTAATTGAGGCCAACAAACACTCTTAGTAATTCAATATATTAAGCAAGTCCCCAACAAGTAATTCAAGGAGAAGTACGAGACGAGTCAGTATTCGAATTCAGTTTTTGAGGAGATACACTGAAAGATGACAACTCATGGTCGAGCACACTTGGTCGCCTCTAATTTTGTTATTGCGTTTGCAACGAAGAATAGAAACCAAAATTCTTTTTACATTTTTTTACTATCTTCATGAGATATCAGTTCAATAAATAATAAATTGATTTACAATTTCTTTTCAAGTTTTCTAATGACGAAGAGGTTTTTGTTTATCAGCTTAAGATAATTTGTGCCCAAGATTTGATGAACATAATCTTTTTATTTGTTTTGAAATAAATGCCTTGTTTGAAAATATATTGGAAATGAACTCTAAAATGTATAATGTTGCCAATTGACTACATTCAGTGCCATTTAATTAATTGTGTTTTAAAATTAAGTTTAAAATTGAGCAGATCTGGAATATAGACAATTGGCAACACCATGCATTTAAACCGAAATGTGGAATTCCTATTTGCTCTTCACCAAAATGAGCCCGATGCGTTATAAGAATTCTCCTTATTCAATATTACGCTTTTCAATATCAAATTTTCAAATTTATGAACATATTCAAGATGAAAAATATCGATAAAAATTTTCTTATTAGTTTGCTCAGCTCGAAATTGACTTCCGTGCTCTGCCTTATATATACTTTTAGTAGCACAGAATCAAAATTCTCTTGTATTAGGGTATGTGTTGCAAGCATTTTTCTCAAATTCCAAAAATCTTTTACATACTTTAACTTATTTATTTCTCAATGAGTTAGAAAATCTGGTTAAGATAACGACTTGCGGAACGAGAGAACGGTCCGACCAAAGATGCTGTTAACAAATTTAGTCGATCCGCAGCAAAGTTACTTAAGACGCTATTAAGTTATATGTACATATGTAGATGTAAGAAAGGAAAATAATTGATATAATTACCTTGTTGGTGAATTGCGAAAATTGTAACAACAACAACAGAATGAACAAACCATATACACTAGAAAATTAATTCCGCTGCACAACGTTGCTGAGGCTGTCGGACCGCCGGTTGCTCCACCACTGTTGTTATCGCAGTTGGAGGCGGGTGTAGGAGTTTTTGGATAATCACCACTTTTTGAGGCAGTTTCGTGTGTGGTGGCTAAAAGTTCAGTGGCCGAAGCTGAAGACGCGGAAGCGTTTGTAAGGTTAACGCTTACGCCAGCCGCGGCCAAGGCAGTTTCAACAATCGATGCCGCCGATGATTTACGCCGTGACTTTTGATGCGGCGAATTTGTTGTCGCGGCCGAAGTGGCGGCTTTCAAGAAATTCCTTATTCGTCTTGTGGTTTTAGATGCTTTTTTTGGTTTTGTGGGTAAAGAAAAAGCTAAAGTTGGTTCAGTTTTCGGATTTTGACAGATTGGTCCAAATGGCGAATTGATCGTCGAGAGTGGTGAATGCTGAGATAGATTGTGATGGTAATGATGATGAAGATGATGATGGTGGTGCAAATGTGTGGGCAATACTGCGGGAAGTGATAGTTTACGAGGTTTTTTCAAGTTATCGCGTTCGTATTGGCTGAGAATTGTGCTGCAGTGGGTAGATGATAATGATAATGCTGGCTGTGCGATTGTCGGTGCCGATAATGGTATTGTGTGTCTAGCACTTGAAGTGTTGGCGGCGGTTGCGTTAGTGCTGGCGGTGTTAACGGCGTTGGCGATACTGGCGGTGACAGTAGCGTTGTTGGTGACATCAAATGTCAATTGCTTACGTTTCTTTTTCACTTTGCTGGTGGCCTTTAATAAATGTTTTGATCTGAATTGTTGCGCTGCGGCTGCTTCGGAATCCGAGTTATATAAGTTTTTTTGTTGCAATACAGTGGTGGTGGTAGTGGCGGTAGTAGTGGTGGTTCTAGTTGAGTTTAATGAGGCGGAAGAACTCGTTGTTGATAAAGAAGTTTGTTTTAAGATTGGCCGGGTGGCTGCTATCGGTGCTGAAGATCGTGCTATTTGCGGCGTTGGAGCAATGATTGCTTGAGGCTGTTGCTGTTGTTGTTGCTGTTGTTGTTCTTGTAAGATATTAGCATTTGTGTTTGTTGCTGCTGCCGCTGCCTCTAAAATTTTCACATTAAACGCCGCCACCTTAAATGACAACACGTTTTACCGTCTACGGAAGTGAAAATATCATATATTCCACTAATGATGATGATGATCTTCTTCGTAATCACCTCCCCGAAGTGAATCTATTCTCCTAATACATTTATCATTACTTTTTTTTTGTTTTTTTTAATACAATTTCTAAAAACTTATTTATGCTTCTTTACATAATTGTTGTAGGTGCGCACGCAAAAGTCGCGTTATTTTCTGATTTGCTTTTATTTTTCAATTAAAACTTTTTCGGTGCCGCCTTTATGCCACCACCGACCAGCAGTGGCGTTCAATTTCATTTGAATTTATTTCTTTCAATTTTGTGATAACTATTTTTTTGGCTTAAGCATCAATTTTTACGCATGTGACAATCAATTGTTAGTGCAGTTGTTACTCGAAGTGACGAAAAAAGAAAGAAAAAAAAAAATAATGCACACAATACAAAGCAGCAGTATTCAGCCTCCAGCACTTAAGAATTTATATTTAGACACCTTGATGTGGTTGTTGTTGTTGCCGTTATCCATGCACATCTCTGCCTACATGCATATATATATATATCTATATATATATATCTATATATATATATATATATATATATATATATATTTATATGCCTTTAATACCTATAATAATTTTTTTTGCTCCATAAAAATCTCAAGGCATTGCACTCAGATTTCTTTGCACTTTCGGAAAAAATTTTTCCTTTTTCTTCAGACAGTCACTCGCATTTTTCTATTATTATTATTTTCTTTTTTTAATGAATTTGTTATTTTCTGTATTCGTTTATAACCTCACTGCGAACACGTTAATTGAATTGAAAAATCTTAATAATTCTTGCTTATTTTTTATTAAAATAAAAAAAAAATTAATAAATAAAAATTATTTAAACAATTTTCTTGAGCATAAAATGCACATTTCTTTTCGGAATAATAATTGATTGGCTTTGGTTGGCTATTTGATTATATGCCGACAACGGTTTGGTAACGTTACGGTCTGCGCGCGTGAGTTTGAATGAATTTGTACTAAAATAAAAAAAGACAGTTTGTAGAAATAGGCAACACAATGCAAAAATAGCAAAACACCAACAACAACAGCACTAACAATAAAAATATCCACACACGCACTTACACATCTATATATATATACCGTCAAACACAACCAGTCAGTAAATGAATAGCAGACAGGTTAACTAGCTCGGGCTTAGTTAAGCATAGACAGATTAACTTTGTGGCATTTATATCGAGTCATCGTTTGCGATGAAGAATAAATTTAAACGCACATTTTAACAGTAATATTAACAGATTTAATTTTGTTTGTTGATACGGTAAAATACCAAAAAAAAAAAAAAAAAATGTTCAAAAAAAAAACAGAAAACAAAGTTTGCAAACGGGATCACACATCAAATACGAGACACGCTGAACTAATAAAAAATAACTAACAGTATACTACACCCTCGCTATGTTAAAAGTTCATTAACAATACGTAATACTGGAGAAATGTTGTCATATACATACAAACATTCGCTCAACTAGATTTCAATTCAATTCTCCCTATGCATTCGCGTACATGTATGTAACGCATATATATATATATATATATATATATATAGTATTAGTATATATATATATATATATATATATATATATATGTATATGGACATGCACATGTATCCGTACTTAGTTTAGCACATTTGCTATTTGTGCTCTATTCTGCCTCTCTCTTTCAGTCTCTCTATCGCTCTTCATGTCGTTATTCTGTTTTTATTTGTTTATTAAAGTTTTGTGTTGAATTTTTATTGGTGCTGAAAGATCATGCGTCAAAATTTTGTTGCTGTAAAATAGCACTGTTTTTATTTTGTTGCTGTAAATATAGTTTCCGTGCATGTGATTGTTGCTGTAAAAATAGTATTCGTATTTCGTTGCTGTTTAATGTCGTACCGGGTGCATTTTGTTGCTGTAAATATAGTACATTGTCTGTGGTATTGTTCTAATCTTTGTTTACATTTGCCATGCACATACATACTATTGTTTACATTTCAAAAGTAAGGCAATATGTGTCTTTTGTTGTTGTAAAAATAGTACCCTCTCTATATAGTTGTTGCTGTAAAAATGTTACCGTATGCATTTTGTTGCTGTAAAAGTAGTGACGCGTGTGATTCTTGGTTAAAAAAAGGTGCTACGGTGTAAAATTGTTGCTGTAAAATTACCACGGTGGGTATTTTGTTGCTGTAAAAGTAATACTCGGTGTATTTTGTTGTTGCGTTTTGGGCAAATGTGTATTTGTTTACATTCGTTCGTTAATCATAATTTTTATTGATATAATTCTTAATATTATTCTTATTATTATTAATCTTTAAAATCATTGCTATGGAAATAATAATAAATTGGTTTTTTTGTATATTTTTTTTTTGTTTTCTGATTTGTGGTTCTCTGTGTTCTTCTGTTCTTGTTCAATAATAACATATAACAATATATCAATTATATTAATAATGTAATAAATTAAAAAAGGGGAAAAAAATTTGAAAGAACTTAAGATCTAAAGCATATAAAATCTCTATGATTTGAAGGAAAGGACTGTCCGAGTCATCTCATCTGGCAACACGAATAATTTCTGTTTTTGCACTCTTCTGCGCATACGTTTAAATTTATTATAATTTTTTTTTTTTTTAAACATGAACAACATACGTAGAATAAAATGCAATTAAATTGTCTCAGACGCTCTCTCTCTCTCTCTCTCTCTCTCTCTTTCTATTGAAGAGTACTTCATTTTCTCATCTAATGCACTTTATTTGTTCAACTGTCAAATGGCTCTCTCTGTTAATGTTATTATAAAACTTAGTTTTGCACTGTTGTACTATATATGCAAAGGCAATTCTCACACACTCACACTCTCTCTATTTCAACTACTCAACATGTTTTTTTTATTGTTTACCTTTCCTGCTAAAATTTTGTTTATGAAACCAAACTTTTATCTCGTTTACATTTTCTTATGTTATCTCTTTTGCCATATTATTTCATTTTCGTGTCTAAATAACATTTCAGCATTTTAGACCACATGCAGAGCTGCATTTAGTAAACTTGCACGCATTGAAGAAAAAAAGAGTTGCGAAAATATTTAAATGCACGAATTATGAATGCAGGATGAGGTATCACTCTGAACTACATATGAAGTATGTTACGAAATGTATATTCTTCAGTAGGTATAGTCATATTTACGCTTGTCAAAGATTTAAAAATTGAATTTTATGGATCATATTCAGAAATAGTCACGGCATACGACTGAATCAATTTTCGAAACTTCTCTGTGAATATCGTTTTTGATGCAACAGACTATATATTGAACGTATTCGGGTTTATTACAAATATTGCATTAAATCGATTCAGAATTGTACGTTGAATCAAGAGTATACATACCTTGTAGGTAGCTTTGAAACTTCCTTCTGGGCATTCCAAAAATATTGAAAAATATAGTGTACCTCTATTTGATGGTGTTGGGTTTTTTAAATACTCTACTAATGCTAGAACTGCTGAGCACGTCTTCATATTTTGACCTTCAAACGAATGCTTATAGAACACGAAATGTGTCGGCTTGAAATTTATAATTGAAAATGCAATTCGAAATGCAAATAATTTCTGGTAGAAATGTTTTCTCGTTCGTTCTCGTTCGGCTACAAAATAGATAAGCATGCCTTCAATTCAGTCGAATGACTTTTGTTAATTCTGGGCGTGGGATCGTATTTAAATCGAATTTTATAGATATTTCTCACGAAATATTTCTATGGGATAGTTAGGTTTTTTTTTGATGAAACTTCCGGGTGTTTTGTTGGGCTTGCTTCAGTTGATTGAACTCATATTTTTTGTCCAACATCGAAGTTAAGCTCGCGGAAACACACTTCCACTAATTGCATTCACTAAATTCCGTAGTGTTTTCTGAGATGTATCAGACCTACGCACTCCCAAGACAAGTAGTCCCGTATTATAAGATATCTTCCGCCTCACTTTATCCTTCCTTTTGAATAAATCTAATGTGGAATTTTTTTCCTTTTGACCGAAGTACATTTCTTCTCGCATTATTCCCAAAAAAAAAAATCATTTTTGGTTGATTAGTTTGCTATATTTCTCCATTTTTTTTTTTTTTTTGCCCTCTGGTTTGCACCAATTTTTATGGGCTAAAGAAGAGTGTTCCCTCTTCTCTAAATTACCTGTTCGAAGCAAAGGAACTTTTCGAGCAATTCTTTTGGGCGGATTGACACCTCACAATCGTCGACATATAGTTCGGGATGATACAGAATTCCGAAATTTCTTTGGAAATTGCTTAAGACGACTTGAAGGGATCTTGATTTTGCCAAAATTATCATGTGGTTATCGGAACAACGAGAAGTCCCGCATCTTTCTTTCAATAGCTTTTTTATGTGGTCCAAAGCATTCGTGACGGGCTTATGTGACGACCTTGCGATGCAACAACAAATTTGTCCGTTTTTCCCTGATTTTGCAGGTGATGAATCAGTCGTGTCTTTCCTTCACTACCATGATGTGCTCGACCAATCTACTATTGTCATAAAAATTAATTCATCTTGCATTGATTGAAAATACTTTTGTTGAGATAACAAACGTGTTCATAGAGTAACTCCAATTAATGTATGCAGAATTATTTGTAACTACTATTGTCAATTAGGAGATATCGATTTGAAATATTATTACGTAAATTCCACATCTGCTGAAACATCATCGATTTTCTATGAAAGCGAATTCTAAAAGTGGAGAAAGCACATACAGACCCACAATGCATTATCTGCATTGTCTGCGACAAACACGGCGACTGGCGAAAAGATTAAAAAGGGTTTAGCATGAAAATGTCCCAATGAAACTTACCTGTAAGAGGGTATGTAAGCGAAGTACGGGCTGAAGGCGAAGCCAGTCGAATTAAGAGAATTGAATGGAAATATTGAAGCGAGACTAGAAAAAGTATTGTAAATATATGTTCGCGTAAATTTATTTGTAAATAGATCTCCTAAAAAAAGTAAAACCTCTGCTATCCTAAAAATCACACGATACGAATTTAATTAGAAGTACGTAAAGTCACAAAGGACATTTACATACACAAAGGACATGATACACAGAGACATCTAAAACAAGTTTTGCAACAAAATTATACCTTTACATAGCGCTAATTATCGAACCTACCATGCGGTTATTGAAATAGCGGACGCAGTTCAATGTATTTTTCTTACATGTATCAGATTTCTATCCACGATGGGTTCATCTAACGATAATTACATATTTTAATGTTATGCACATGTAAAAAAAAAGAGAACCAACAACAAATGTATATATATATGTATTGTTCCGTAAAGTTTGTGCGTTAAAAGCAAAACTCTATGTAAAACATCACTCAATAAGTCTCCGATCTGATACATAAATGGCATCATTGTTTGCAGAACCATATGAATTTTGCGATAGTAGCAACTTTTCAAGGATAAGTGTCAAAATATCATGACATCCTAGCGATTAGCTTACACGTTAGTTGTGGTGGCTTCAGTGACAGTATTTTTATGATTTTCAAAACAATCGAAAAAATTTGAATTTCGATTGTGGATTGAACGCTATTTTTGGGTGAGAAAAAATATTTTCATAATCGGCGTTGCCTTGAGGAATGTTATGGCGACTCTTGTTTGCCGGAAAAATAAATTTGTAAGTGATTTGTTAATTTTAAACGGAGTCGTATGGACACCGAAGTTGCATGATAGCTAACATCTGAATGATATCAGAAGGCATTTACTATTTTGCATGAACATTGGCCGATGAGCACGCTTTGTACGAAGTAGTTGACGCATTTGCTCACTTTTGACAACGAAGTACTGATGGCTCAGATCGCTGTTTGGCGCTGCTAAAGCAAAGTAAAAATGATTGTTTCATGCAATATGTAAAGATGCTTGAAACATGGTTCCATCACTACACTCCCGAGTCAAATAGTTAGTCAGCCGACTGCGCAGCAACCAGCAAAAGTCGTCTCAAGTGAATAAAAAAAAAAAAAACCGTGTCATTAAAACAACTCCAACGCATCATTTGAAGGTTGGTACTAATCAGAAATTGTGTGTGTTATGATGTGTGTATTAGAGAGGAAGACTTATTGAGTGACTTAATATGTATGTAGGAATTATACTCTTTGAAGAATGAATGAAAAAAGTGTGTATGAACCGAAAGTTTTTCTTCTAAAAGTTGACAAAGTGACCTTTAATTTGAATAACATTTCGCCTTAAAAATTCTGGCCTTTTATAAGCTCGTACATATATACACATATATGTATATTTATATGGAGATATAAATGTTGCTACGAAAATCATGCATCGCATTTGCTAAGCGAGGAAACCGTCTGCATGCAAACTACCTAATTTTGTTGAAAATGAAATTTTTTAAAATGTGAGAACAGTGATAAAAACAAACAAACACAGAAACAACAATACTATCATTAAATGAAGGTGCCTTGTGCAGGTAGCTATTGATAAAGAGACGCCTTGTCTTCTACCTGGCAATTGGCAAAAAGTCTATCGAAAATTCTCATGCATTCTCGCAGGTCAAAGGATTAAAAAAAATATCAGAAATCCGATATTGATGACCAGTTTTTAAAAGATTTGAAAGCGAAGTATTTGCTTAACCCTTAGCACTCTTATATCAACTATGGGTCGACATCGTATTTCTCTATACATCAACTCCTATGTCATGCTAGACCTAACATAATATTAAATGTTTTTCTTCTCTTTTTCTTCTTCTTCTTATTCCTTTTTTGCAAGTTAATTAAGTAATTAGCGGTAAGTAAAAAAGAAAGAAAACTGGGAGTGTAAAGAGTTAAAAGAGAAATCAAAAACGAGAGTTGAAGCGTTATAGTAAACAAGTAAGAAAATTATATTCGACCCATCATTTTTATATTTTGAAAAAAAGGAAAAAACTAAATTTCCATACTCTATAGGAAAATTTATATGCCGTGTTTGGTGAGGTTTATGGCTAAAAAATCATCTTTGGTCTCTGTCTACTCTCCAAATCCTTCTATTTGATATCCATATCGACATATCGGATTGTGAAGAAAATATGAATCCTTCACGTTCTCGGATCCACAATATTTATTTTAGAATTAACACGCTTTCAGACATAGAATACATCTTCGCTGTCAGTAATGTACAGAATAATTTTCAACATTCAAAAATGTAAAGATGTCGTCATGTATGGGCGAGGCCGATTTTTTTCATTAAGAATCACTTTCCTAATCGATTTAAGTTTGTCTTTCCGTCTGTTCGTCTGCCTGTCTTAGTTTAGCCCAAAAACGAACGCTATTCAAAATGACTCGGATGGGAACAGTTCCCTCTTACTTCTTATTTTGAAAAGCCATTGTATGAATAACTTAAACGAAGTGGTGGACGGTATTTAATGGTGTGGCGTGGTCCACAGTAGTACTTTTACTTGTTATGTACATATTTTCTTAACTCGATTCGTGTCCAGTTTATTTGTTTTTTGTCTGCGCTTGCAAGGATCCGCATGCACATTTAGTTGCGATCTTGATGTCTGGCAGTTAAAATGTAACGTAATTGGATTGAAAATAAGTGCACATAAGGCAAGAACATGCGATTCATAATTTACAACCGCAGTGAAGATAGTTCCCGAAGGTAGCCCAAATTTCTTAAGGTGCATGTCTTTGCTAGAAATGCTTTTTTTAAAATTTTGGTTTATCACGAAGTAAAAAAAACAAAAACAAATAGAATAAGTATTAGGAAGCATGCGCCTATAGAACAAACTAAGCCTTCAATTACCAAAAAAAAAGAAAAAAAACTAAATTATTGCCACTAAGTCTTGTGCACACTTGTATACAAACACTGAAAGAATGCAATGCACATATCGAGTTGTAACAATTTTCAAGGACATTAGGCAAGACCCGATTTTTGATATGTCTTAAGGGACAAAGGCTGAAATCGATTAAAAACACCTAATTTGTTTACTTTGCTCTGGATTTATGACTGCCAAAATCGCCCCATGTACACCCTTCACATATACATTAGATACCGAAACTAAAAACAAAAAAAAAAATTTAATTTGTTCTTCTTTTTCTGCATATCAACAACTGAGGATTCGCAGTGTTGCTGCCGTACGACAAGCGGCAGTCACCGGAGAGATTCGGCTCCGACGCCTAATGCGGATGCACTGTACAATTGCACCTTAATTGTATTTAATGTTTGTATTCTCCATCCTTGTTTAGTTTTTCTCATCATTTTGTTATTGTTTCAATATCGCCAAATTCCCGATTATGTTAGCAGAGGCACAAAACAAGTGTGAATATAGTCCACCTTTTAGCAAAGACAGAAGTGTCGGCTACAGACAGTGGTGCTAACTTTATGCCAGTCATTTATAGCAGATGCCAGTTTGTCGCTTAATATAAATGGACGTCCCTCGTACGGTACGATCAATTCGTATCGTGCTACATCGAAACTGTCTTCCATGAAATTTTTTTATTCATTTATTTAAGCCATGATATAAGTGTATGGACATGAATGTGACTGGTTAGGTCTGGTGGTTTAGTCGTAAATTAATCTAAATTTGTTGTAGGGATTAAACCTTTACAGCACTTTTTCACAAATTTTTGTTACGGAAGAAATGGTAATACAACGAAACAGTAAACATTTGACGAATATATACAAATGTATATATATATATATATGCCATTCTCGGCTGACATAGTAGGTCTGTGTCATACAATTAGGTAAATATAAATTTAAAATAAACTTGACTTAATATACAAGGGAGCTTCCATTGAGGGGTATTTTAAAATTGTAATTTCAAATTTCAAAGATAAAAGTTTTTGTCCATCCAGGCTTGAAGACATTCAGTACAATCTGCGACTCGCGATTGCTCAACGTTTAGAAATCATTACAAATTGTATCAAGATAGTAGCTCAACATCCATCTATCCTTTGTTTACCAGAGACGATTGGGTCGTCGTCACCGCTTCTCTATTCAGGTTGCTGGGGCGGTATGATTTAACATTCCAGAATTTTTTCCTTTAGGGCCACATCAAAGCCCAGATCCACGCTGACAAGCTGCAAACTTTCAACGTTTTGACGGTGTGAACATTCATCGGGCTATCGCAGACATAATGCAACTTGTTTTTTGTTTTTTTTAAATGACTCACCGGTGCCGGCCAGAAAGAAGAGGAAGTTAAGGGAAATGGGGAATGACATATGGAACACTCACTTATTCACTATAGCTACGTCAAAAGTTAACTCAACCGTACAATGATTTGAATTCGCGAACACTAACTTGTTTGTCGAGGTTCCCATCTACTCGACTACTTCAGCGGACAGAGTTGGACAGAGTGATTAAAAAATGGAGACATGGTGAGCGCCAATGGGCTCAAGACCATGCTGGGCATTTGAGCGATATTATAAATTGCTTTACTACATTGAGTTCTTTCTTTTCTTCTTCTTCATATTTAAAAAAAAATACCATTCTTAGCGAAAGTCCCTTTACAACTCGCTATACGTAAGGAATTTCTGTGATTGGCGAGTGTTTGAATGAAAAAATGCGATTTTCAATCAAGAGGGAAAAAGGCAAACCTTTACTTTCAAATAAGGTTTAAATTAACTTGAGTGGATTTCTCTTTGGATTTTTTTTTTTTTTCTTATTTTTACACTCTGACGCCACATCTTTTATATAATTTTCAAAATTCGAAATAAGGTAAAAAGTCCTTCGGTTTATTGAATAAACTTTTTATTATGCATCCAGAATTAAACGCTAATGTATTAAACTCTGACCTACTTTCCCTTCATTCCATAGTAGCATACGCTCCGTCTGTAATTTTTATAACAAATGCGTCGATTCTGGTTTATAATTCAATCATCGAATTCAATTGAAAAGAAAACGTCAAAAAAAAAAGAAGAGAAAAATGAGCTAATTTGATTCCACTTGGCGCCATGCGTTAAATGCAATTGCAAAGTAAATAACTTTTTTCACCCTACATCACTTACTATATTATATGTTTGTGTTAAATTTTTGCGGGTGTATGTTTGTTGGCATGCAACAGCCAAACCAACTTGACCTCTCTCCATTTTTGTGTTCAATCCGTTGGTCATAAATCGCGAAATATTTAGATAAGAGACTATGGCAAGTGAATGAGATCGCGCCATGCAGGAAAGCCTTTCTGAGAAAGCAGTTATGCGAGAAAAACTTACAACTTCTGTTTTACTTCTCGGCAACAACATCGGCACAAGCTAATGTTGGCTTGGTAATGGCTGGACGAATGTGCAACATATTAATGAGATGGAAACTCTCTTTTTAAACCTCTCGCCATTGATATATGGCACTCTGTATAAGAAAGTTGAAAGGAAGCTTTGTTTCAATCGACTTGACTCGTCTACGCCACGAATTAATTTCAAAACTATCAGAGTCTTAGTGCGTTCGTGATTATGTCAATATTGGATTGGTAAAAACGAAATTCCGTTTTTGTGAATGTGTTCTTTTTTCTTATTAACAACAACACAAATTGCATGTTTTAAGGGTTTTTTGCCGCTCTTTTAGGCACAAACACATGTCATTCCAACAATAAGAACCGTCTTCCGAGTAACTTCGCAGAGTCGTGACACAAGTCACAAGGTAAATTTTTTTTTTTTATTTGCCACGTCACTTAATAACATTGTCTTACATTAAAATTATTATTGAAGAGTTTTATTACGACCGGAATCCGATTACGGTTCCGTTACACCAAACTCGATAAAAAGTCACAGAAACTATGAAAAGAAAAAATACATTTTTCCTTCTTGCGTGTAATGATCGATCACAACGTCAGCATACGCCTGTAAATGAATATTTGCTGCATTAATTAATGTAATTAAGCGATGTAATCTTCTCTCCTTGTGTTACACATACACACATGAATTGAACGAATTCATCATTACGCTGAATGTTTTTTCTCTTTTCAAGTTATCGTTTACTGCTTGTGCTGTTAATAGGTGGATTGCTGTCGTACGCTTTATATTCACAGTTACTGATATACTCAATGGCGAATTGGTCAGGTGATTGAAATCAAAAAGCCCTTTCTGACTTCAAATATAAATATGTTCGTGGAAAACATTTCGAATTGTGAGTAGAAATAAATTTTATTCGCTTTACTTTATATGAAGTTTAGTTACCTTACCGTTTCAAACGAATAAGTGAAAATCACTCATCTTTCAAGTGTTCCCCTCCTCCCTTTCGTATGTACTTTGGATAATTTTTCATATTATTGCTAAAGCAAAGCATTATTCTTATTTTGAAGATTTCTCATTCTCATTAGTCTGGTTCGACATCAATCGGAATAAATTAGTGAATGCATACGAATGCTCAATGAAATCAATCGAAATTAGATGCAAAGGATTAAATAATTCGATATTTTGAATGCTTTAGATGACTTGTTTACTTCTATGCAAATGTATTAGATTTTGCATTGCTTATAAAGCAGGAGGTCAATCGTGTGGAGAATGATTCTAGTAGCAAACAAGTAATTGTGCAAGAATCACAACAAACATTATCCAGTTTTCTTGTGAAGGCCTATCAACAGGAGGATATCGATATAAGCGGACATCCTGAAAGATTCTTGTAATGATCGAGTTTATTTGCTTAGATCTTTGACGCTTCAAACCTTTCGTAGGATAGTAAGTATTAAAGTAGGGAATTTGAATTTCCTGCAAGCCCTTCCAGTTACTCTTTTGCATAGAATTACTGCAGCCGTCCTATAAAAGTTAACTAATTTAAAATGACTTTTACTTTATCACAGAAAATTTGAAAACCTGATCTGTTAATAAGAAGCTTGAAATGTAAAAACGGCCATGTCAACGGATTCAACGGATATCTGTCAGCACACGAAGTCCATATCTACGTTATTCAATATCAGTTCGGCAAAGACAAACATCCGAGCCTACAGTACTAGAATACATTTGGCTAACACCTATTTCTTGACCGAAGACAAAAGGCTGACAGCACAGATGCTTCGCATATTGTCAAAACCAGCTACCACTTCCCTAATCAGCAAACTTCGAGAGCAATAGAGGAAGGGGGAAAAGGTGATCGGCGTTTGTCTACGTTCGATTTAAAGGCATTTAAGCGGGTTAGGAGTGGCGGGATTGACCTCGGCAGGGCAAGTGAATGTAAAGATTTCTTAAAACCAGAAATTCTGTGCAATGAAATGAAGAAAATACCCTACACTGTTAAGTGAGCGTGGCCGATCTTTTAGATTTTCGTACAAATGCTGTAGGATCACTCATGCGAGAATTGTCGAACTTTTTACTCTCTATATCTATGAGTTATGAGCAAGAAGCTTGAGCTTTTCGCCTTCAAAAGCAGAGGTGATATCGGTTTATAGTATACTGTGAACGTATTCTTCGACTGCTTTCGTCGATTTTCGAAACCAATCTCTTTGCAATAACCTGGAATGCTCTTTGACAAATCTGAAGACAAAATATTCACAGTTGTGATTAGGAGCATGTTTTCCATATAAATTCATAGAGACTGACAGACGGAGGGACTGATACTGATCAAAAATGTAAATATATATATATGTATACTCTGAAGTTTCTTTCTGAGCGCTGGAGGAATGTTCTACAATATTGGATAAATGCAAAAGTTTAATTTTTTTTTTGTTTTCGAAAGCAGAAATGGTTTTAGGTGAACGTTTCCTTTCACAAATTTAGGCCATTTGAAATACGAACATGCGTGCAAGCACTTACAAAGTAGTATATAGCGAAATTTGAAGCTGATAGCTTCCCTTTTGCGCCCAGAACAACGCTTACCACAAGCATTATATAGACAGATAGACAGACATCGTTAAATCAATTCGCAATTTAATGCTGATCAGGAATATACCTCCCAAGATCTCTGAGGTTTCCGTTTTGGTGTTGTAAACGTCTTGACAAATTCAATATATGTTCAATCTTCGAGAGTTGGTTTAAAGAAATATGCGATAAATTTAAGCGACAATAAATATTTTGAAAAATCTTGAAATATTCGAAACAAAAACATTCATGTACTAAACAACATATTCCAAAGGTTTCTTTGATCTTAAGTATAGTATGGAAAACCAAAAAAACAACACACAGATTTTTGTTTGTTTTGCCTCTATATACATATATATATATATATATATATATATATATATATATTAATATATGCTATACCATGAAAAAAAAAGGAAAAAAATTATGCAAACAGTTTTGAATGTGCGGGTTCGAATCCCAATTCCACGCGGTATACCACTTTTAAATTACATAAAACTAACAAACACAAAATTCTCTTCTTATATCGATGATGTTGCTTAAGAGCAGAATACCGTTGTTGAGTGCAATCGTAATCTTTACTTATACACAAGGTATTCTGTTTTTTTTTTTTTAAAGCAAATTTTAGAGCAATACGTAAGAGCTTTACTAATTTCTATGGGTATGTCTGCATGTATGCATGTATGTATGTATGTATGTATATTAACTTGGCTATTTTTAAATTTAAAGGAGATTAGTTCACCTGTGGTTGTCTGCCGTGTGGTCTAGTGGTTAGGGCGTCCGGCAAACAACCGGAAGACCCAGGTTCGATTCCTGGTGTGGCAGATCCCTAAATTATACTTAACTACTATTAGAGCGAACCAGTCAGTAGTTGTGCCTCACTTTTCACATATTGGCGCTTTAGCGAGAAATATTAAAAATCCACTTTTTTTCACTTAACGAATTCTCAAACATAGGGTTTTATTATGGAACGCGAGTTCACTTTAATACATTTTTGCTTGAATTCATAGTTGGGCGAAAATTTATCAGCGAATTTTATGAAAATAAACAAAAAGTTAAGCGGGCAGACGAGTATATCTAAACTTGGTATTGTTGAGGTTGCAAACATCTGTCCCACTTAACCTAATATATATACTTTAGTAGTAGTAGTATAGAGTGTAAAAAGAGTTATCTAACTTTTGCCACATTTCTGATCAGAATTGAAAAGGCCAGATATCTTTTTGCACTGATGCTTGTCCCATTTCTGTGCAATAATAAATGTGTTTCTTTTTATACCCATCACTGAAGGATGAGGGGTATATTCGTTTTGTCAAAATGTCGGTAATGGACAGAAGGAACGTCAGGAACCCCACAACGTATACATATTCTTGATCAGCATCAAATTCTAAATCAATTTAAGCATGTCCGTCTATCTGTCTGTGTAATGTCTGCTCTAATCATTCTCCTGGCGGCAAATATAAAGCAATCGACTTCAAATTTGTCAGAAACATCGAAAGTTTTTGCACGTAGGTTAGTATTGAAAAGAACACGCCCACAGCACGACGTAAACTGACAACACCTCTGTTTTTCAAAAGGAATGAAATTTTTTTTTTCTTGCTCATTGCTCATAAAATAAAGCAAATAAATGTACAAAAATTTGAATGCGCATTCTATGGGCGATGCTGTGGTATTTGGACAAAAATAGAAAAAATTGACCACGCCTACGCATACTGCTCGTTTGTCCATCTGCTTGTCTGCGCAACTGTCTAGTACTTGTGGTAAACGTTCGCCCGTAAGCGAAAATGAAGATATCGCTTACAAAATTGCAAATTGGAAGTGATCTACACTTTTTAAAGGATACGCCTACGAAACCTGCGCGCCGTCACGACAAAAATTTTTATATTCAAAATAGAAAAAGTCAACTACATCCTCTCCATGAAAATTTAGTTCTTTTGTTTTTGTTTCATCGCTTTTAGGATAACGGTGATGGGTATTAAAGATTCGTACACGACCGAATATAATTTTCTTAGTTGTTTTTACTTTAAAATCCTTTATTATCTGTTGTTGTGTATATTAGGCCTATAGGAAAGTTGTGTTCGCTTTTAGAAACCCAGTTTCCGAATATGGTCCGAAATGGTTTTGATGACCTGAATCAAGTCTTTCTGCAATTTTCGATTTTGTCAAAAAGGAATTTTACTCTACACATGATCTTGACAGTATCGTCATCGATTCATCATTCATCAAAAAGATGAAAATCATTTATTTGAAATTTTCCTTCTATCTTCTAACTATTTACTGCATGTTCTATTAGAAACTGTGCCTTTACCAAATACTTTCAATAGCAGTAGCATTTCTTCCTTGTTATGTAACACGTATCCAGTATAGTGGTGTAAATGAACCTTGTCAGTAGCCATGCGGAATATGCTCACACTTGTTGAAACTTTGTGTAACTCGAACGGGCAGAACTTTCCGGTGAAAGGATTAAAGTATAAACTTCCTTGCATACATTTATACATGAAATGTCTGATATAGATTATTATTGCTTTACATATATATTTATGTTGCTGTACTTTCAAACTTTACATCACTTAAATATGTAGGAAAAAAGTTAAAGATGTCATTGTTTGAAATTATTATGAAAGTGCCATAGGTTACTCTTTTTATACGTTGCACCTCTTGTGGTAGTACAGGGTACAGGTTAAGATTGTGCGTACGAGCGCAAAACCCAGAAGGGCATAAGATAGGCCCACCTTTTCTTATAAGGATCGATTCACAATTACTTTCTAAATCGTCTGTCAGTCTGTCCGCCTATCTGTCTATCCGTCTAATATCTGTCCATGTATGTTTGTGCTCAAGCTGCAAGTCAGAATTATTTGCGATATTTTGATGAAATTTTTCTATATTGACCCAAACATGAACACTAGAGAAAATCATTTCAAAATTTTTCGACAATACTCGCTAAGTAATAGTATTTCGACATTCTAAATATACGAAAAATTTGGTTCAGCTATGGCAATGTTTTGAACGAAATCTGAAGTCCATATAACAAATAGATGTAATTTTGAATGCTTCACGATGAAAATCAGAACATAATAGTAATTTAAAATAAAAAAAAAAATTAGTTTATGTACCAAATCTGATCCGAACAATTTTCAACAGTGTTCGTAATTGTGTCAAAGCAACTCAGTGTAGCAAATTTCATCAAAGTATCGCAAAAATTTACGATCTTTACGTTTAGCGCACGTATACTTGGATAGACATCCGATGAACATATGGACACATACCATTAAGTCGATTCTGGAATGATTCTGAATCGATCGATATACTAAAAGATGATTGTTCTACGTGTTACGTATGTCCGCACAAAGTTAACACCCTGGTGTAGGGTGTAATGAATATTGTTCAGTAATGGTGAAATGCTTTTTATTGAGAAAAGCACAAATACTCTGGGAATATTGGAATAAATAAATAAATCTTCTTAAAAGTCTCTCGGCTTCGAATCAAAGTAACTTCAAAGTCACTTTCCCAATAAGCGGCTAATTGATGAGCACATATTCTATTTTATAACTATAAAGGAGACTGAATGAAAACAAACAATGTGCCAACAAAAAAATATATTCTGGCTGACATCTACAAATGCACGCAACACGTTTTAACACAGACTATACTAAACCCTTAAATATTTATAAACGAAGCATTATGAGACTGAATATATCATAACTAAGTCGAGCTAGATCTTTAATGATCTTAAGCTGCAGATGCACTGATTTCGCTTAGGAAAATAAAAAAAAAAAAAAATTTCATAAAATGTACCGAAAATACAATAAGTGGGTGATATTAACACGGCCAAGATCTCTTATTGAGGTATGCATTCGCGGTGTGTGTACTTGTGTCCACGTTGCAAACTCTCAATAAATATTCAAAAATAAAACATAACCCCCTGGAACGAATATCTTGTGAATTGCAATAAATTGCCTTAAGTCGTACATTTTCACTTTTTCAATTGTACTGTCAGCGGCGATATTTTCTTAGGCTTACCGTACATTCCTTCAAGTTTTACTATGGAGGTTAGTTGCTTTAAGTGCACTTAGGGGTTTTCTAAATAGTTTTTGAAAGCTTACCTGCAAAGAGAAGAAGCCAAGAGAGCATATACTTGAATAAATAAATGAACATAGAAAAAATCATACATTTTTATACATTCACAGTTAGATATATTATGAACGAGATAAAATTATTCGTTTATTTCGATTCGTTAAAGAAGCTTAATGAAGAAATGTTTCAACTGACACAGGGGTCCAATTTAAGATAACAAACTAAATGAATTGTAGAAATTTGCTGATAGAATCATTAAAAGGAAATTTTTTCATAAAATTCATAATGAATAGTTTGTTGAGATTTTGAATAAATAGAGAATTAAAGATACCTTTACGCCGAGAATGTAAACATAAAGAACTTTAATAAAATTTGGTAAAAGTATTCGACAGAGTTATGCTATTGGCAGAGTTTAAGGTGCACTTGATTTTGTTTTAATATCAAGGTTAAGTTGTGAAGTTAAGCACTCCACTCTCGAAATAAATAGAAATTATTAGTTATACTCTTTAAAATATAATTTAAAGCTTTCCATAATAAATCATTTTACCTAATTGTAAATTGATAAAGATCTTCAAAGATGACCGAAAACGGAATTGTTTTACTCTGCGCTGCTCGCGAATGAGTTCATCTAATTGGAAATTTTCTTGTTTAAAAAGGCAGTGTTACGGAAATCCCAAATCCAACTAATTGTTTTTCCTAGAAAATAAATTCCCAAGAGAGGGAAAAATCAAGTGCAAATTCGTGGGGTGTCATGCAGTTGCCGGCCGACGAAAGCAGATTAACGGATTAAAAATGAAGCCATGAACTGTGTCAAGGTAATAGTGACAGGCTTGAACAGAATATTTGCGGAAGGCAGAGTCGAGAAGTCGGGAGTATTGCCCAAGAAGATTGTAAGTAAAAGAATCTTGAAATGCAAAACGTGTGCAAGTGTGTTTCCCCTAAAAAGGAAAACCACGATCTAGCGATACGAACCGTATCCAGAAGAGAATTTCGTAACAGTACGATAAATAAGAAAATTATGTTCGCCTTATTTGTTCAGCTGTAAGCGATATTTATTTGTTTTCAATTTTATTTACACGGACACTTAACTGAAGTAAATTAACAGTAGAATTTAATTAATACTTAGCAGTAAATCGTATACTAATTGTATTTAAAAATTAGTATAAAGTATGTAAGGAAATGTAAAGAAAAAGAGAAAAAATGAAGCAAATACGCAGCTAGTACGGAGGCATACCCCCAACCGATGTGGAACCAAGTTGCAAGCGGTCCCTTAAACCATTGTAAACATGC
This sequence comes from Glossina pallidipes, assembly GCA_000688715.1. NCBI lineage: Eukaryota > Metazoa > Arthropoda > Insecta > Diptera > Glossinidae > Glossina > Glossina pallidipes. The sequence goes on from KK499785.1 coordinate 392,137, forward strand.
AAAAGCTTGCCAACCGATCATAGTAAAAGGCGCTTGTTAATTTTTGAATCATAATCACGGGCCAAACAGCTTATCATTACATTTACGTTGACTCGGCTTAATGAAAATAAAGTTGCCGACGCTGCATCTTAGATGTCTGTGAGCTAGTTTTCGCATGAGGCTAACTTTGTTTGTCGCTGATGCTTAACATTCGGCAAATTGCTTGTATGCGTCTGTTATGGGTGACCATAGTGGCGCTAGTAGCCGTTGGTACGATGGCTCGGGTTAGCTGATTTTGAATGTGCTGCTGTTGTTGCTGCTGTTGCTGTGTTCGGATATGTGACAGCTGTTCAAGTCATCACTAACACTTGAAAGACTGCGTAAATTGTTTCTTGCTATAATTACCCCATCATAATTCCAGTCTTCGTTTTAGAAGGAGAAGTCAGCAGTAATGGGCGTTGTCGTAAGCGCGGATATATTTCCATTCGTTGCATTAACTGTTGACTAGATGTCGAAGATTCAATTGGTACGTGAAATGCCGATGGATTATTATCGGTCAGATCCTTTAAGGACATGTTGATTTGAGACAATCGGTTGAGTGCTGGCCGATATATAGGCGACAGCACTAAAATTCTGCGGAAAAAACCTCGGAGAATTTTCATGAGGAGCCTGTGCTCTGCTTACAAATGCAGGTAGAGCTTCACCTTGGTTGCGTTGCATCATCATTAAAATGCTTCATATATGCGATCCTATTTAGATTAGGCGTAATGGGCAAACTGCATGCAAAGTCAAATTTTTGGGTAAAAATTGTAACTGAAACGTAAAAACTTTCATTCAATAGTGATTGTTAGAGACCACTTAATAAAATTTATTACTTCGCACTTGTTTAAAAAGTTAATAAATATTTATCGATATAGAAAAGTTTTGTGTTTTTTTTTTTTTTTTTTTTTTAATTTCAACAGCTATCGACAGCATTTACAAACAAGACTAACAATCTATTCAGCTGTTTCAATAGTCCCGCTTTTCTAGTTTATTTATTTCTTTTTTTTTTTTTTTTATAAAATTTTTTATTATTATTGTTGCTTATACTTGTGACTAATAAACATAAATGACTTCTATTGTATGTATATATGTATATATAAAAATTTTCTTCTTCTTCTGCGAGACAGCAAATCAACAAGAGACGATCTTTTAAATTGAGTAAAAAATGTTCAAATATAAGTTAAGGACCATCCTAATAAAAATCTTAAACTCGAGAACCACCCTAATAATGAAAATAAACAAACATAGAATTTCATAAACAACGAGTGTCACACGGACTCGTTGCAAACACTTTTCATCAATCTCACATTGCACCCTACTGCAAATATTTCTCACGGGTCTCGCATTGCACCCTACTGTAAACAAAGCTTTCCTATAATTTAAATTATTCGACTTCAATTAGTTCATTTTACACATCAATAATAACACCGTCTTGAAGTTCCACAAATACAATAAAAATTTGTTACATAAAATGAAATAAGAAATTAAAGATTGTTTTTTACTTAGTACTTGCCAGATGATGAACCCCATAAAAAAAAAAAAGCTTAATTAACTTATTTTAGTAGGAGGGCTACTAGAAGTAAAACTCGTTAAGTTCTTAATAATAAAACAAGTTGTGGTGAATTTTGTATACACGCTACCTTTTCATTGATTTGCGAACGTTTGATCGATTGATCGAAACTAAAGTCAAATTAAATTTTCAAAGTGCCCGGATTTGCAGTAAATTTTAGATTTTCGTTTGTTGCTCCTCAAGTTTCGAAAGTTATTGGCAATGAATCTTACGAATTGTTGTTCTTTGCTTTCCTTCCGCATAAACATTTTCAAGCTTACTCATTAACTAAGAACGTAAGCATCACACGATCGTGAGAGAGCGAATGAGCGCTTGTGCGCTTATGCAAGGCAATTTAAGCGCTTATGTTGATAGAGAGAAGCATTTAATCCGCATTTACAAGCCGAGCAATCAAAATAGAGAAATTTCGCATAGCCCCAGAATTATTACAACTTTCCAAAGATGCATATGACATATGAAAGCCTCTAGATAGGAGAGTTATTTTGCTAAGCGTTATGCTATGTAAGTAAGTTTGCATGTAAGTTTGCACTCTGGGCTTCAGTTAGGAAACCACATGCTAAAGCTTGTGCCTTCTAATTACATTTTTTCATCCATAAGTAGAGTAAAAATAAATAATAAATGAAAGGCAAAATAGCCGTCAAATGACACTACAAGTATTTGCTCATTGTAGACGGGCGACGTGAAATTTTTAAATTCGATCAAAGAATATAAATAACATTTATTCGGAATTTCAATTTTCCGCAATTAAATATTTGTGACGCGTAATCTTACACGAATTTACGGAGGAACGAAGAGACACAAGTACATAAAAGCCAACCATAAACTGATCAAGATTCTCTACGCGTTGTGGGATACGCACCGAATGTTTTTGAATTTTATAAAAATGAAAAGTAATATGCATTTTTTGATAGTGAATAGAAAGACAGATGTCCAATCACTATCAGTTTCACATACATATCTTATTGAGATTTAGTTTTACTTTAATATTTCAATAAATAAACTAAAAAACAATAAACAAATGTTAAATAAATACAAAAGACAGAGGGTCTGTCCCTTAAAGCTTAAATCGATTGAAAAAATGTGTCTGAATCTATTGATAGTCTTTCTCGTTGGGTAATACATCTGTCAAAAAAAAAATTCGACTCTAAAGTACAGAGTAGTAGGCATTTTACCACACGTCCATGTTTATGCACTTCATGGTTATGCTCAATACCTTCAAGGCAAATATCAATTTCTTACTGCCTATATATTCATTTTCATATATAATGTTTTTCTTGTTTTTTTTTTTTTTTTCTTCAAATAATTGAAGTCGATCTCAGATCATATGTTAAAACGACTATTTGCCACTTTATGCCTTGAAAACAACAAAACCTTAGTCTCTATTAACCTTGAAAATATTTTGCTGTTCTCTAATAACGATTAGTTTTCTCTTTGTGTACAACAACAACAACAACAACAATTTTCTTGTTTTCATACCTTCTCATTGCATACGCAGTTGTCCGATTTGATTCCAGTTTACATTTCGAGCAAGAAAAGTTTGATGAACACAAACTACAAACTACTTAAAGTGTTTTTTCTACATTTTTGTGCATATTTTTGATCTATTGCTTCTATTGAAAATATGTATAAGAAATAATTAGATAAATTTGTGTCAAAACTTGCGATAATTCAATTCCGTTCACTTCAACAAATTGCAGAGCAGAGTTGATAGGACTGCTGCATACTTGCATATATATATATAATTTTTAACCTTTTTTTTTCTTAAAATAATTTGAATTTGTGCAAAGATTACGTCACGATTTCGAATCTCACTTATGGGGAATTCTCTGAAATTATATAAGCCATGTTTTAGACGAGCGACAGACGACGGATAAGAGTTATGTATGTGCGCCTTAGACGCACTCCCTCGCCTATGTAGAGCATGTAAAAGCGTTATTTTTATTATTGGCGCGGGAAGAGCACGTTTATATGAGAGCAGCGTTTCTCGCCCAGAGGGGCGTTCTAAATAAAATATAATTAACTCTTTGCCAAGACGACGAAAACATTCCATTTTTCGCAAATACATGAGGAATAATTAAAAATCTTATTGTCTTGTCATCGTTAACTACATTATTAACATTGAGTTTAAGAGGAGTTTAAAAGTAAATGTATTAAACTTTGGATTATTTTTACATCCATTACCGAAGGACGAGAGTTATATGCAATTTGGCAAAACGTTTGCAACGGATAGAAGCCAGCATCAGAGACCTCACAAGATATATATATATATATATATATATATATATATATATATACACATATATGTATATACTTCATCAGCATCAAATTCAAAATCGATTTAAGCATGTCCGTTTGTCCGTCCGTATAGCGTTTGTTGTAGGCAGTTTCTTCGCTGCCAAATTGAAGCCATCGACTTCAAATTTGGCAGAAACAATGCAAGAACTTGCACGCAAATTGTTATTGGTCAAAGTGGTTGAAGTACACGCCTATAGTATAGTATGTCTCTGTTTTCCAAAGACGAAAAAAATTGATTCTTTGCTCATTGCTCACAAGCTATGGTATATTGGCCCTGTTATAGTGCCTGTATAAAAGTGGAAAAATATTGGCTCTGTCAACCCAATATTGGAATGTGTTAAAATTTCATTTTTCTGTCAAAATCTCCATAACGGCCAGGAGCAAGATTGGAAAATCCCCTAAAATATACACTTTCTTGGGCAAATGTCAAGTGTGGAAGGCACCCAATTATGTAATATCTTTGGAAAAATATTCTCCATTTGTAAAAAGAGAAATTTTCAACCAGAAATTCTAGAAGTTCCACGGTCACGTGCTAGTGATTTTACCTGAAAAAATGCATAAACTTGGTGAAAATGAATTTTTGGCGAAAAATCGCCACGAACTTTTTTCCTTTATTTAATGCTACACTATCCACGTAAAACTTGCACAGGCATTTTACTTATCTTCGTCTGTACCTAACTAGCCACCTGTGTTTAGCGTAAAATATTCACTTAATTGACTCTAAAGATGTTCTTCATGCTGACACCCTCTTGGCTCTAAGGCAGTGACAAAAGCCAAAAATATATATATTCAACGCACAAACGGCCTATTTCGTTGCTTTGTATTGACTTTGTTCGTCGTTTACGTTCGTTGTTGCAATTCATACAAGTGTGCAATTGATTTAGTTTTGCCATTCGCCCATAATTGTATAAATCACGCGGTTGGCAGCTTTTGCTCTTTACATCTAGGAATGAAAAATAATTATCGCACTCATATGGCGGTAGGGTCGTTGGCTGAAGAAAATCAATTGTGCGTAACGATGAGTTTTCCTACAGTCATTATGGCGAGTAGTTTGGCATCACATTTTCATTTTGCTTTTTTCTCTACAGATTTTTGACAAATAATTACGTAACAAAGAAAAAATTGGTCGTTCTTCGGTATTTGACATGGCACGTATTACGAAGCTCTATATCCGCTGGCATACCTGAAACGATACCACAAATTTTCAAGCTTTTAGAAAACCGTAAGAGGACCATTTGAACTTTTTTAAGACCCTTAGACCGCTTCATGTTATAGTCAGCAATTTTTGCTCATCTAAGCGAGCTCGCGGCATTACAAGTATGTCTGTATGTGCTGCTTGATTTGGTTTAAGTAAAATCGCTTATGCACTCATTTTGGCTTAACTCTAGTCGTAAATGACAAAAAAAAAAAAAAAAAAATAAATAAAAAATAAATAAAAAAAATATTTCACAAACTTTTTCTATTCAAGTCAATTCTATTTATAATGAAATTGAAAAAATAGCACTTTTATGATCAAACCATGTGAATATTTTCAAATGAAAAAGAAAAAAGGTAATGGAACCCTAGATCGTATATGTACTCTGTTCCTTATAGTATAATGTACCGTAATAATGAATATGTTGTCAATAGAGATGAGATTATTATTATGTCTGTCCTTCTACTGGTTTGCCTCAGCTAGGAAATCTCTCTCGGGAGCATTCTGTTTTTCATTCTCAATTGCGTGAATTGAGAGGATTGAAAATACACTACGCAAAATGAATTTGCTTTGCATTGAATATTTTGCTTTTGTGTGTGTGTTATCAAATTTCAGAAGTAAAAAAATTCCATCACAAATGTATTGAAACATAATATTTCATGTCTCTGCCGTTACAAGCCTTTCCAAAACATAAGATTATCCAACGACAACGCATAGAGCACACGAACGCGGAACGCACAAATAGTAGAATAGGTCCTCTCCCAAGTTACAACACATCACCGAAATTACAAAAGAAAAGTAATGGGACTCGAACCCGCACACTCATTATAAGGTTCGAAGTATTTTATATAAAAAAACCGACGCCATTATGGCAGACAGTTGCTAAAAATTGCTATTCTGTATACCTATTTGACTAAGAATATCTATACTAAATAGTTCCGGAATTTCTTGCAGTTATCCCCGACATCAGAAATAAATAACTCTTTTCAGATAACTAGATCGGCAATGAGAATTTAAGGTATATATCGTTATGTAGAGCAGGCTTATGTTTTTTTTTTTTTGTAAGAAACTTTCATAGTCATCAGTGGCGTTGCAGCAGTGGGACGTAATTTTTCCAATGAAAGATCAAAGTGAGCGTATAAGATATATTTTACTTTTATATTTCAAAAAAAGAGCCGCAGAAGTACATAGAGCAATATTTCTTCTGTATCAACCTAATGCTGTAACAGGACGCACTTGTTTCAAAATTGTTTTGCAAAGTTTCATTCAGAAAATTTTTCAGTCAGAGCTTTACCGCTTTTCGGTAGGCCAAATACCATTGATGACGACTGAGCTAAAGATAATGATTGAAGCTGATCGTGTGATAACTATTCGCGCGATTGCGGAAAAACTTAATTCATCCAAAACCATTGTTAGTGATCGCATAGAAAGACTGATATTTAAAAAAACCGAATATTTGGAATCCACATAATTTAAAAGAAATTCGTGCTGTTAAACCACCACTAAAATAATCCATTTCTGAAGAGAATTGTGACGGGTGATGAAATATGGGTCCTATACAAAAAATACGCGATGCAATAAATCATAGTTAAAGCGCGGGTTGACACGAGTCAAACAACACCAAATCCGGATATCTACGCAAAGAAAATTTCGCTATCAGTATAGTGGGATGTACTATGAGCTTCTTCTTATTTCTGAACTGCACTGTGAACAACTAATCAAGTTAAATAGAGTCTTGGAACAGAAACGTCCAGAAGTGGTCAACCGAAAAAATCATATTTTTCCTCACGACAATGCTAAACCTCATACTACTTTACTCACCCGCCAAAAATTATTAGAATTTGGCTGGGAAGTGTGTTACCACATCCACCATAAGTTTTATAAATTTTATTATGTCATTGAAATGCTTTTTAAATTTCGATATCAATACACCGCTCGTAACGATCCACACAAAAGAATGTTTGTTTTCTAGAATAATCAGAAGAAAGATTGAATATAAATAAATGCATGTATTGTTGGTATACTACGGTTTCTCACTAGTTTCTATATTATTTTTAGAAGTAAATGGAAAGAAGAATACTTCGATGTCGAGAAGAGCTGCCGAAGTGAGAAAAAGTCTACGTCAGAGATTCAGAAATAAAAGGACATAAAATATCTTGATGATCAGTACTGGTATAAATATTTCACTGGTGGAGGTCATGACGAAAAGCTATCGTTAGATTGATAATCGAAAGATATAATCTGTGAAAAGCGGTAGTTGCCAGCCGGCATCTTAGGTAATCAAAGTAAAGGCGACAAACAGGACGCGCAAGGTCGCTGGTGATTCTTGTGTGGAGCACAATGTTACATTTTAACTCATTTTAACTCTCTCTCTCTCTCCCTCTCTATTTCACTCTCACAAAACATTTTACATAAAAGCTTTATATTGAAAGCCATTGATAAATCATTTGGAACTTAACAGCCGTTCGTTGTTCGTTGAATGCATATTTTTTTTTGACATTTGACCAACATGTAGCAGTGATTGGAAATGCTAGAGTAAAAGAAAAAGTTACGCCATCTACTTGTAAGTTTAGAAGCATTTGATTTACTTAAAAAGTTTGCACTTTCGCAAAACGAAAAAGCTTTCATATTACAATGGGTTGAAGTACAAGCTTTTCTCATCTTTTTCGAAGTTTTCTAAAAGCTTCCGATTTATTTCGATGATGAAAGCTTCAGCAGTGATTTATTTCCGCTATTTTCCGCTGAAAACTTTTCACTTAAAACAACATCCGACGAACCTGTATAAACGCATTTGTATATATGACCACCACATTTAAGATTCACACTCAGGAAATTGATTGCGTTATAACAGAGCAAAAGCCAATTTCTGTCAATGCAAGCAAGTCCATGTTTGTAACCTTTTGCTGTTAAATATATTGACAGCATACGCTTTTTTTTTATAGTTACTTATACGTGCGGATGTTTTTTTTTTTTTTTGTTGAGGGATAACACTAATGCAGTAACAGCTTAAAAATATGAAATATTTTTGTTAATTGTTTTGAAATGGAAGGAAGGGAAAGAGAAGAAATTAAGAGGAAATAAAATCATACTTGAAAATATCTAAAAGCGATGCATCCTTTATTTAAAAGGACCTGTGACCGACAAGTTTTTGATGCAAATTCAAACCTAAAAAGCGATCTTTTAAACGTAATACCTAAAGTAAGGGTAGCACGTAGAACATTCTAAAAAACGTAGGCTTTTATGCGATTGACGAGTGTTTGAGTTTAATATTCGATCAAAAATTGCAATATTTCCTAAACAATATTTCTACTGACTAACTTAAGTTGCCGAATATTCGCCAAATGTGGCGATAGAGAACATTATGTTAGAGATATCGTCAAAAATTCGAATAAAAAGAACAAAAATTCGTGTAGTTTTTTGTAGCTATTTGAAAAATTGGCGGAAAACGCGACGCGTGTTGTTGACACGCTTTTTTTACTATAATAAATTTGACTACAATCCCACACGAAACTGATCTTCCATGCTTTAATATTCTTTCAGCCTTGGAAGGGCTTGATTTATAGACAGGGTTGTAAGTTGCATACATCACTTTCTGTAAAATGGCAGTGAAAATAATAGGAACATGTAGATGAACCTACATACCTAACATATTATTGTTTGGGAAAGATTCTAAAAGAAAATACACTAATACTTTCGAAAGGCATCGCTTAGAGTTTGAAATCAACAGGAAAGATATTAATTTTCCCACCTTTCAGCAGAGATTGATTGTACCCAACCAGTCTCTTTAGAGTCCTTAGCTAAGGTCAGAAATTTCATGGGAAGTTTTAAAGAATCAATTAATTAAAAAAAAATTGAGATTATTTTTGAAAAATTTGTAATGAGAGAGATGTCACTCCTTCATAGAGTATATGTTCTGTTATTCAGTTTAGCTTTTACAACATTGTGCAATTAAATGTTCAATTCGATATTTAAAAGAAAATTTCAAGTCAATATTTCATTTCATATTCAATTTCTTACCTCACTTATTGCTCGATTAAATCGATTGCAATCTAATATTTAATCCGATAATCGATTTAATATCCAGTTCAGCATTCAATTTGTGTTTAATTTCATATTCAATTCAATCCTCCGTTTCAGATTCGATATCGTATTCAATTCGAAATGAATTTCAATTCAATTCAGTTTCAGTATGTCATTCTACAATCAATTTCATGCTTAATTTCGTGTTCTCTTTATCGCTTGATTTAATATTTAATTTAATATTCAATGAAAGTTTCACTTGAAAATTCAAATCCATGATTAATCCAATAGTCAAATCATTCTAAAATTCGAAACTATGTTCAGTTCCCTATCCTTTTCACTTCTTCTTCACTCTTCACACATATTTACTTTCAATGTTGGCTTGAATATCGACTTAATAACGTGTCTTGTGTTAAAATGACACAAATGCGTATGTGTGCTCAAATGAAAATAAATGAAATATTTGTGAATGGTCGCGTTTTCCACGTCATCATAAACGTGCATTTGTATATGTCCGTTTGTTATATGCATTGATGAACTGTGCTGTGTTCGTTTATTCTATGCTTCCTGTTAAGCTTTGCTGTTAAAAGAGCAATAAAGCTTCGATAAAGGGAAAATGGCTATCTTGATGTCTATGATAACAGAAATCTGCTATAATTTGGTCCCTTTTCCTGCAGCGTCATCTTCCGATATCAATTTTTCCGGCCCTACTTGAAGCTTTTTTTGCAGCGAGTCAAACTATCTTATGCCTTATCTATTATGCCTTACCTATGCTTACTCCTTCTGTTTGCAAAGTTCCCATTCGCAATGCTCCTGTGGAAATATATGTAAAAATGAAAAATATTTTTGTCTTGCTTGCCTGTCAGTGCCAATTGATGTTTTTAATATTTTGCACACATCTTCAGTTTCGATGACATTGCAAATTAGTATAGCTAATTATTCCTTATATATATGCTCCTGGAGTTCGGCGGAATGTATTTTTCTTGACAATTCTCACAATATATGCATCAAAGGACATGACTTGGAGTTAAATCTTTCCATCTAAACTTTTCTGGCCGTTTGTCCATCTGTCCGTCTTGGTTTCTTGTGCTCAACTTATTAATGTAGTTTGACCCAAGGGTGATTCCTATTGGAAACGGCTCCGATCGGAACGCCGTTTCCAGTCGATGTATGGATAACTAGCGACTAGCGCGTTTAAATCTCAAGCACGCTAGACTTTCCAATACAGGCGAGCACATGATCTAATTTATTCGCCGACCTTTCTTTTCATACATATATAGACAATAAATAAATAAATAAATAAATATCTCAAAAATTACCGCCTGTCGGTTGAACACAGTAAATAACGTGGACAGACGGCGCATAGGCAAGCTTCCGAAAGTGATTGTGAAGCGTTTGGTATTATTATTTAATTCATTTAGTGTGGCATGTAAAGATTTGAATGACGTCTACAATCTTGTCTCCATATCGAACTCAACACAAACTATGAAAAAGATTCTGCATACAATTCGTTATTCATCTAAAACTAGTTAAGTCATTTATCAAAATTAATTGTTGCGTTGTTGAAGTAAGAATAGGCAAACTCTTTCAGGCTTGCATACTATCTTTAAGTTTCCAAGTGAGAAACAAACATAGCTTTCGTTTACTTTTATTATGATGCCGTTCCTTTCGTTTTGTCTTTCACTAAATAACTTAATATAGATCGGAATTAACAAGCCCGGTACATATGTAAGGTCGGGAAATGGTATAACTCTCTTATTAAATGTACACTTAATTCTCTTTTTACACGATTTTTTTTACACGAATTTGATTTAGCACGAGTGCAAAAGAAAAAAAATTTATTTTTTTACACGAATTATTTTGTTTTAACACGATTTTATATTTATGAATTTTAGATATAATTCTCTCTTTCCAAAGTAGAAGTTATTTTTTATAAAATATTTAATGAATTGAAATGTGTACGCACGAAATAAATTAAATGAACTCTAACAAGAACTTTTCAATATTGTTTACAACTAATTCTCTTTTTACACGAATTTTTTACACGTATTTTTTGGGAATGTATCTATCGTGTAAAAAGAGAATTGGGTGTATATGCCTATAATAATAAGTAAGCCTTATACCCTTGCAACATAACTGATGTAGGGTATAAAAAGTAGGGCGAGATCCATACATCGTCTCAATAACAATAATAATAATAATAATAATAATAATAATAATAATAATAATAATAATAATAATAATAATAATATTTTAATGAAGTAAAAGATGGAAAATGCATTTTTTCTCCATACTCAGTTTTACGTGACTTTTGTGTGACATAAAAGCTTCTGGGACATTTGGACAAGTCAAATCTCTTATACTTTGAAGTCACAAAAGCTGCAAGCTTCTATGTTTAGTTACATGAAAGTGTCTTTAGCAAAAAGTTTATTTTTCGTTTCTTTTTTTTTTTGTATTATTTTTTTTTGTTTTTAATTCATTTAAATAAAAGCTTATTAAAATAAATTCTTGCTTTTCTTTCTTTTCGTATAAATATAGAACATATTGTTGCTTCTAATTGCACAACAATTCGTAGTTAAAGCCTCAGAATGGTAGCGGAGAGAGATGCACATGAATTTCCGATTTGATAGCCTAGATGGAAGAAATTATCACACGAGGGAGAGAGTTTCGTTTGTTTTTGTGAGTATAATGCTTATAAGGAATTAAAATTTAGTTTCACTTTGCATATTAAACGTAAAATGAAAAAATTAAATAGGAAGTATCAAGTACTGTCATGACCTCGTTGTGAAATTTATGCGTTTATGCATGGTAGATAATTTTCCAAACTTTACTCTTCATTGCACTTCCTTTAATTGGGGACAAGTAAGAAGGTTATAATCTCGCATATTTACCACAATACATTTCGCATTCTACTCTCCAAGCTCTTTTATTTGATACCCCTATCGCTGGTATTATTAAGAAACGATTCATCACGGTGTCTACCTACCATATTCACTTTAAAATCAACCCCTTTTTAGGCAGACAATATATCTTTATTCGAAGAGTGCACAAAATAGTTTTAAACATGCGGCCTTGCTTTTATGATAAATAAATGGATAAAACCTCAAAAAAGTGAAAAAAAAAACAAAATTTAATCATTTGTAACTTTGGGTGGGCATGGCGGATGTTTTCCATTTTTGCAAGTAACGGGTAGAGTGCTTCGCAAAGTAAATGTGGGAACTTTCAACTTTCTAACTTTTATAATTTTCGAGTAACGAGCGAAAAACGAAAAATTTTTGTTAAAAAAAACTTAGTTGCGTTCAGTTTACGCTCCACTGCGCGCTTCTGCCCTGACCAATTTGACCCATTTTCAATAATAAATTGGGTACAAAAACTTCCAATGTTTCCACCGAATTTGAAACCGATATCTTAATTTTTATAAGCAGGAGCGTGTCAACAACACACACCATACAGACGGACATACATGGCTAAATCAACCCATAATTTCACGCTGATCAAGAATATATATACTTTATAGGGTCTCTGAAGCTTCCTTTTGTGTATTACATAGAGTATCGACAAGTGTACCCCCTTCTCGCAGTGGTGGATATAAAAAATATAAAAATTAAAACAAAACAAAATTTGAAACGAAAAAATTGAAATTTAAATGTATTTTGTTCGACATATTCGAAGTGCATACACGTTCAGCTATTGAATGTTATTTTCGAAAGAAAAGAATGAAAAAAAAACAAATGCTCAGAAATGACGAAAAAACGCAGATGCTGATGCGTGTAAAAGCGATTTATACTAAATTCGGTAACAAGTCAGTAACATCTGGAAATTTCTTGATGATATTAAAAAAGTTTGCGAATGTAAGTCATATTCACCTGCTTGTTATTGGAATGCATACCTTCATGACCCCAAATGGCATTTTACCGTAAATGCGACTATATACGTGACCTTGTGCGCAAGTATTTTGATTTCTTTTGACAGATCACATAAATTCAAAATCTATACGATTCACATGCGAATGCACTTTACTTGACGACTGGAAATTTCACATTAGTTTTATTTACAGCACTATTTATAGGACAATTATTAGTCTAAAGTTTATTGTTTGCTGCTATTGTTTAGACATAGTTCAATAACTAGTCGGTGTGGCCCTTGGGAAGATCGCAATTCACAAATTTCGACCGATTTTGGTAAAAGTGGAATACAGAACTCAGAGAGCCAATGAAAGCATTATAGTTTGCTTTTGAAGATCTCACGGTTCAATGCTTTTAAGAAGAAGACTGAAGATGAGTATAACGTCTTAGTCCAAGAGGTTAAATTTGGTTTGTAAATACATCTGAACCGTCTTTTTAAAGAATTAATTAAAGATTCGGTGTGAAAACGGTCTCGGACCTGTGGCGACAATGTAGCGTAATAATGAAGGCAGTACAGGTGATGGTTAATGCTCTTGTGCTGGTGTTGAGTGTTCAAGATTCATCCTAAGGTTTCTTGCTTGTATCATTTGTTGTGGCTTTTATGCGAAATAACATAAAAAAGGCGATGCCCTGAAGCACAACGCAAACAAGAAAACTAAAAGATAAATAAAGACACAGAGCATATCGCATACATAACAGACATAGCATGCAAATATAAATACCATCGCCGTTGGGCCGAAAGCATGCATAAAAAATTTCTTTTAACGCTTCACACTCTATAACACCCAAGAGCACTTTAACTTCTTTGCAAGCGTTCGTCGCTGCACGCCTAAGCTTTCCAAGTCATCATCTAATTATTCCAGAATTCATTTCGAAACAAATCGGTTTATGCAGTTGCATAACGGTCGGATAATCGATTGTATAAAAAGGCGAGTTATGACGGGATTATTTATTTAATGCATTGATCTCTAAGTCTCTTATGTATATGACGCTCAGGTTATCTTCATGTTTCGATTATCAATGTTTTCTGTTATCTAACTGATTGCAAGTTGGTTGCATTCAACTGAAGCTTGATTTTGTCCAACACAGCGTACCAGGGTGGTACTTGTGACTTGACTGATAAAACTTGCTTGCTTAATTTAAATTATCTTATTGTTTGTTTGTGTCTCAAAAAAAAAACTAGAAGAAGAAAAGTAGAAGAGGAAAAGTACCTTTAGTTTTTTAGTGCACTTTAGTTTTTCCAAGAAATGTCGTAGTAATTAGTTGTGATTTCCTTTTACGTGTGCTTACGCAAAGTGTGATTGGTCATAAAATATTTAACCCTTAATATCGTGCACAAGCAATTACTTAAATGTTCTTATTTTCCATTTTTCGAAATCAAAATCTAATCACCGGCTCACTGTCTCACTGGCTCACTGGCATACTGGCACACTTTAATGGCGGCCTATTAAATGCTAGCAACAGATAATCAAGACTTTTTTGCTAATATTCATTATTGAGTGCTTTTAAGAGCCAATCTAACAACATGTGACCATCAGTCATAAAATGGAGAGAAATACTTTCAATTTGGACGTAAATCCATACATCATAGTTAGCAATTAATAGCCGCATCATCATCTTTGACATTAAGCAAAGTGTATCCGTAGACCTGTTTTTGTCAAAAAAAAAAAAAAAAAGGATGAGTAAGTCCATCATAATTTCCATGCAAGCAAGCAGCTACATATAAGAAGACATAATATTTGCACTCCTTCGAGTCACAGTTCTTGCTTGTATTTGTGACCTGACATACGTAAGGCTTACAGTAATCTTGATGTGCGTTTTTGTTTTTACCTTTTTTTATATATTTTTTGGGTTTTCCTTCATATCGCTTTATTTTTAATACACACAATGCACATGCTAACTTGAAATACACCAAAAAAAAAAACAAAGTTTAGTTGGGTTGAATAGTAATTACGACTCTTGCTCACATGCAAAATTTCGTATTCATAAATTTAAGGAACTATATATATACATATATATACATATATATTAGGATTATGAAATTTCGAAAAGGTTACAATAAAAAGAATTGCGAGCAAATGTCTTTCACAGCCGGTCCACTTTCCTATATGGCTTTCATATCTCCCAATTTCTAGCGCGTAGGGTGGATATCTTCCATGTCTACCGGAAGTAGGGAAGAAGTGCCACCGCTTCATCGAAAATGTGAAACCTATATATGTAAAATCAAAACTAAAAGTTGACAACTCTGTTAGCCACACATGTCAAAATTGGAAACTTAGTTGGTTGTTGATACACACGTTCGGTGGTTGAGAAATGACTGAGAATAATATGTCGAAAATTGCTTAAGAAATTCACTCACTTTGATTTCCTCTTCACCAGTAGTTGGCCGATGTCGTGAATGAATTCGTTTGTTAACTCAAGACCACTTGCCGGCTACTTAGAAAAGCCGAAAAGTCTTGCAAGTCACCGTAGTATGTTTTCAACCAAACAGAATTTCATAGCATCTACATCGTAGTAATCTCTCTATTTAAGTTAAGCGATAATATCGCCTTGGGATTGATTTTTCGCATTATTTTCTTTGTCGTTTCTTAATGAGTTGAAAGATACCTTAAAAATATTCCGCTGAATGGCTGTTTAAGAGTTAAGACGTAGATTAAATTTTAAATGGCTCTAAAAGTTAACTTTCCGAACATCGTCGTAGTACACCTCCATTACAAAAATATTTTGAGCTTCACAAGTGTAGAGAAGCTTTTAACATAATTTTGTCGGGCCCGTACATGTAGTCAAACGCATTAGACGAATTGCAAGGACGAAATTGACTTTTCAAACTCAAAGGGGTATTTTTCTCAAATTTAAGTTTTTGTAGCTTTCGTTTATTCCTCTTGTTCACATTTCATTCAGTTGCCTTGAAATTTGCCAAACTACTTTCTCTTTAGTGATCATATCTAATGACTTTTTCTATATCGCAGTTTTTTCCAAACAAAAAAAAGAACAAAAAGGAAATTTTCACGCTATAGAGAAGCAGGTGATATGGAACAATCTAGCCAGACGCTATCCAGCAATAATAAATTCTTAACGAGAGATATAAGTAAAACAAGTGAAAACACTATAGTGTAGCAGCGGCCACACTTAAATACCGTACATCACTTCACTTGATGTAGTTATTGATAAAACGACTTTTCAAAATGAGTTGTTATATGGGAATTGATTGGAAAAGTGATCCGAGCCGAACCATATTCAGTAGGGTTCATCCTTGGCCCAAAAAACGTCGGTGTATTAAATTTCATTAAAATATCACAAAAATTGCGGCTTGTAGCTTGAAGACAAGAAAACAAGGTAGCTAGGCGGACGGACGGATAGATAAACTTAGATCGATTCAGAAAATTAATCTGGATATTTGTAGACATCCGCAAAAAGTTCATATATTCTTATACCACCAGTAGTATAGGGAGGAAATTTATGGTCAACATAATGAACTTGCAGAGCATGCTACCTCGCCTCCTGCTTTGCGCGTTACTGTTCAAGAATGCAATTACATCGGTTGCTTTGACGTCACTCATTAATTCACCTGGCAAACTTAAATCTATACCTATGATATCTTAATCTATGTGTGGGACTAAAACGAGGGACGCTTTTCTCGCTCAAAAATGCCTTTATCTCAGAAGATATTGTTAGGAATTCAAATGAAAAGAATGAAAAATCACTGGAGGTATTCATGTACCCGGTA
Source organism: Glossina pallidipes (assembly GCA_000688715.1). Taxonomy (NCBI): domain Eukaryota; kingdom Metazoa; phylum Arthropoda; class Insecta; order Diptera; family Glossinidae; genus Glossina; species Glossina pallidipes. The sequence continues at coordinate 408,870 of KK499785.1, forward strand.
TATTGCTATACAATTAGGTTCGGAAAGTCAAATCTATGAGTTATTGAAAATTTTCCCCCGCGAACATTGAAGGAATCGTTTATGTCAATAGAAAAATCTATGTCTAGTTATGCCCTACACCGTTTGTGGCACAGATTATATTAAGTGCGGTCATACGTAACACGCAGAAGAGTTTAAGATAAAGCCATCTTTTACTATACCGATCGATTCAGAATCATAATCTGCATTAATATGCTATTTGTCCGTCTGTCCAATTGTTCGCCTGCCTGACTGTTCGTCCGACGGCTGACCATTTAAATTTGTATTTAAGCTGCAGCGCCTATTTTTCGGTTCTGTCCTATGTAAGGATTAAACTTGTCCTACATTAGGTTGCGTTTTGGTCCCGCTTCCCCATAAGTACGCACTTTAAACAAAATATAATTTTTGTTTTCTATAATATAAAAATAAGCATTGTGTTAGACAATGTGGTGAGTGGTCGGCCTTGCCCGACTATAATCTTCTTACTTGTTTTTAGTTTCCATTTTTCGTTGTAACTCAACTTTAAAAACAAAAAAAAAAAAAAGCAAAAGCAAACAAAAAGTGTTGAGTGTATAGCAAATTACTAATTAAATAAAAACAGACCCAAAAGCAAAAAAAAAAAAAAAAAAAAAAAAAACATGGATAACTATTTTAGAAAACTAAACATTTTTTTCCATTTATTCATTAACAGACTAAGTTTCAATGCGTAAAAAGCTTGGTGATAAGAAACAAAACATTTACATTGAATTTTGAATATTGCAAATTAAAATTGAAGTCCTCCTCTCTTCTTCTTTAACTTTGAAAGAAGCTTTTAAGTCAAATTCTGCTCTCACTTAAGCGCTTGCATCACTACGGATGTTTGTGTCTGCGTTGTTATCTGAGACTTGAGATTTGGTATAAATCCTTTTAAAAACGTGTACGCCTGTCCATCACACATATATATATGTCGTACACATTTAATCAGTTGAAGCATATTCATGAAAGAATAAAGTTGATCTACTTTCATAAATAAAAGCGAGCTTGGCCCTACGTCCTCGACAACTGCGTTGTTGGCACACTTAAACTTGATCGCATACTATGGGGCACATATATGTGGTCTCAAAATTTACGAGCTTGTCGGGTATAGTGTTAGCAACTTAGAAAAAAAAAAACAACAACAACAACAATAATTTGACAGCTGACAATTCAGATTTACTAAAAACAGGGTATTATACGAAGGGGAGACACCAAAACAGATTATCATTGTAGAACAATATATCAAAAATAATGAATGTCTGATCATACTTCTTCGAAATAGAGGCTCGTCAAGCAATGACCGTTGCCGGTACAATTTTTTCTGCCTAAATTGGGTGATATTGATGTAAACTACATGTGGTTTCAATAAGTCGGTGTACCGTGAAATAATTCAATTGTTGCATGAGATATTCCCTGGTCGTGTACTCTCAAGTTTCGGTGATCCGAATTTCGATAAAAGAGCCAGTAAAGCCGTGGAAGCCATTTCCCCGACGTGCTATTCCACATGTAACTCTATCGTATCTAAATTATGAATCAATAGAAAAATGACTCCCTTCTCTATTTAAGTAAAATTTTGCGTACATTTTGGAACTCCCTCTATATGTAGAGGTAGGGTTCTGGTTAAGGGTCCTAAGGTAATTACATATTTCTGATATGTAAATATTTATTTTCACATTTGTAACTAAAAATATTTGAAATATTTGCATAATAAAATAGTAATTAGCTAGAAATCGCGGAAAGATAAATAATTGTATATTAAATTAATTATGTAAAACATTTGATTTCATGGGAATAAACACATAGCAGCAGTAATTAGGCTCAGTTGACCATTTGTAGGCCATCGCGCAACGGATGTATATTAATATCGTTCTTCTACTTACAACATTTCACATTTTTCATGGTATCTCGGTTCGTACGTCAATCTGTCGCTTGTTATTGGAGAATGAAAATTAATTTTTTCATTTTGTTCGGTCTGAGTTCGCGTGTTTGTGCGAGATCGAATTTTCTCGAACAGATATTCTTACAATTTTATCAATTGTTTTTTTCTTTTTTAATGCGCTTTTTTGCATTTGTGTAATGCGGTGATGCTCGGGAAGAAGTGATGCTGCAGACTAGTAGGTTTGTGTCCAGACGATAAGTGTTGTACCTCTACTATCTCAGTCTTCGCTATGCCTACCGCACTTCAGATTTGAAGACGCGAACACTGATTTGGCTAATCCCGACTCTAATCTACTCGGCTAGTCACGCGAACACCGTGGTCATCGGAACAGTCAGATTTGTCAGTTCCCGTCCACAAGTCAGATGATATATTTTTTTTAAATTCGACTGAAACGAAAGGTATTTAAGGTTCTGCCCGGTCGAATATAAAATTCTTATCGGTTGTTTCTCTCTTTTTTATTTGCTTTTTTATTATACGTTTTCGGTAATAATTGAATTTTATTTATTTATTTTTTTTTTTTTGCATCATAAATTGCGAAATATAATTATATTCAATAAAAAAAGTGTAAAAAAAATCCTAAATATAATTGTATTAGGCAAGTAAACAGAGTGTAAATCAGATTTCATTAGGGGAGTTAATGTGATTCATTAACATCCTCCGGATACGTATGATGTGCTCACAAGTCTTTGAATTGTTATATTATTCTTTGGCTGTCGATGTGGATGCCGTTAATTACTGATTTCAGTCCCAGAAGCTACTAGTGATCTACCATTAAACACTAATTGGGTATAATGTGGTCATAAATTTCATTATTGTTAGCTTAATGTTAATCTTTTTTCCTATTACTGTGTTTTATACCCTACACCACTTGCGCTGCAAGAGTATATTCAATTTGTGCGTGTATATGCACCCTCGGCGCATCCAGCAGAAATTGAGACATTGTGCTGAGGACAAACCTAAGTTTGTCTATCCGTCTGTCCATCTGTCTGGTTTATTTTTTCATGTTTGTATTTCATATCGTCATTTTTCAGATATTTTAATGAAATTCGGCACATCAACACACATGTGCACATGTTTTAGCGTAAGGTTGAAACCTTTCGAAAATGCTTCGCATCGGATCATTTCTTTGACTCCATACAAAGCCTTATTTTGAAAAGTCCTTATATGAATGATTGGATTAGGCGAAACTGTGTAGGGTATTTAATGGTGTAGCCTTGTCCCACTACAATGTTTCTATTTGTTTTTAATATAACTGAAAATGAACAAACATAATACAATAAATAATTACGGCCACGTAAACAACTAAGCAAACTTCTATTTGATAGGGAGCGAATCTTTTAAACGAATTAAAAAAAAAAAAAATGGAATTTCGATATTCTATAACACTCAGTGAGCGTCATCGGTACATTTGTTTTTTCGGAGGTTTTCTCAGTTTAGCTTGTACTATGGGTGAGTAGTTTAACGGATTTCATATCCGTTTTGAAGGCCTGCGAGAACTTCCTATGTGTTTGCCAAATAGCAAGTCCACATATTATGTACATTATATACGAGCGGGGGAATGTTCACCCCATAGGTGGACTGACGGACAAACATATGTCTAAATCGACTGAAATTATGATACTGAACATATGGAAGAATATATTTACTTTATATGACTTTATGAAGCTTTCTTCTAAATATTGGAAAGGTTTTAACTAAGTGAATACAATGTCATCCTTTGATGGTGGCTATAACCATAAAAAAATATTGTAACGGATGTCTTCGCTGTATAGTACAGTGAAGTATAATTGGAATAAATGATGAGTTTATATAGCTATAACGATCAGCTTAAGTAACGACACCCTAGATTTTGTTTGGCCTTGGTACGCCTTTATACAAATATACTACGCAAGATTTTATTACATTTGAAATTTTATTTTTTCCCCAAACCTATTTCTTACTTATTAATGACTTAACGAGTACTTAAAGAGCTTAATAACATTTTTCACACGAAGCTTTTTTTTCCTCCGTTACGAGATTAAAGTAAAATAAATCTACGTATCTCTTAGTTAGGGTTAAAAAACCTTTTATCTCGACAACTATATTTAATGACTAAAAATACATATAAAAAATGTACATAAATTTTTATTACTGTTTTATGGGTTTTTCGTGTGTCCCAACACACGATATTGATTTCTTTTCGATATGTTTAAGATAACAAGGAAGTAAGAGAAATAAAATTCATTTCTTTCTTTTTCTCACTATCAGTCTCCAGCGATTGAAGCTTTTATGTGTAAGTGCTTAATCGGATATCGCCGGAGGGGCTTTTTTTAGTTTTCTTCGGACAACCACAAATCACCGGAAGCTAAAGTACCAATTAGGTTAGATATGAAACGGTATGAATTGAATTTAAGGTAGAGAGCTTGTGAAGACGCAATGCCGTATGACAATTGTCACGGTGCACAAGCTACGAGTTGCCTGGCTACGATTCTGACGAACACTAGTACGTAATTAACGATCTATAATGCTGACATATTCCCTTGTCAGCAATTCGCCGCAAACCCTTTGTAATGCATTACATCACGATAATCGAAAAAAGCATAGTTTTACCATCTCTTTATTAGTGCAGTATGCAGACACCGCCTGGCAATCAGTGGCAATATTTTGATTTTTTTTGCTTTTGTACGCAAATACCTTTAGAAGATATCCTTACGAATTTTCCAAAATGGAAGAGATTTTCAAAATACTTTCTTGTGTTAACAAAAACACGAATTTGGAAAAATCATTTTTAATAAAACAATCGAAAACGTTACGATATTGACAACAACAACTGTAGTTGTTAGCAACTACAAATCACATTGCAAAAGGATGCCAACAGGCAACTGTGGTCGCCACTGTTAATAAAAGGGTCTCGAAGACTGTGAGTTTTGTGAGTGAGTGAGTCGTTTTTTTTTTTCTTTGGTTATATTCGTCGGAAATTTACGATCTGTTTTGTATGCCTTTCAAGACTCAATTAATATTTATTTTTACATATATTAAGGAATCAGTTTCCCAGCATATACTTCTTCGACATATTTTGTTGTAGTAATAAACGGAACATAAAACAAGTGAACATATACAAGTGTTATTGTCATCGGACAGAGGCAATCGTTAAATAACTTAACTCAATTCTTCATTTATTTTCGCAGTAAAATATTAAAAGTTATGGTTTGCTCCAATATAAGGTCAAATCCATTCATGGAAATTCTTATAGGGGGCGGGAGGGGGAGTGGAGGGGGAGGCATAGTTTGGACAAACTGTAGGCAACTTAACTCTATTATACCCCACGTCTACAAGTGTGTCTGTCCATGTATATTTGTGTTTATCCGGCCGGCTGAACCGCATCGTATCGTAATAATGAATCCTTTTCAGAACAGACATATTTTACGACCAGTTCCTCTATAACGCCTTATTAAAGAAAAGATGTTCTCGGCAAATATTCACTAAATCGCTATTAGTGGTCAATATTTCTATCAAAACGCATCGATTTTTTTCCCCTGTTTTTTATCACTGATATCATTTTACAAAATATATTCATTAAGAATATGACGAGAATATGTCCTAATATTGTATAGGTTTTCATACGAATAGACAGACGTACAGCCAGAGGAAATTTAATTTTTCTGAACTAGAAATTCGTGAAGTTGGGCAATCTTTTAAGGATGACCGATACTATTCCTTGTAGATTGGGCGGCGTATGAATGATTTCGAACAGTGCTTACGAAATGAAAACTTGAGAGCTGGACACCGGAATATCACTTAAAACTATAGGACAATTTGTAGCGATGTAAATTGTTCGAATTAAAATGATTGAAAGCAATATTCACGGATAAATATCGTTTCCATTTCATTTAAGATTCTTATTAAATTTTTCTCTTTGTGATTACTTATCAGCCTTGGTCAAAGCGTACGTCAACATTTCATACGTACGTAGCTCAGGTTTCTCAGAGGAAACTTATCAAGAAATCGAACCTCGATCGAGGCCTTTAAATTATATCCGAAATGTATTTAAAAGAGATTTAGTATTTTCTAAAAATTACTATTATTATTATTATTATTATTATTATTATTATTATTATTATTATTATTGTTTACCTTCTAGCCAGCCAAAGAAATAAATTGTAAGACTAAACTCTTAAAAAGCCCTGCCACGTCTAAGTCTATCTATCGGCTTTATTGAAAACACTAGCGCACTTGAGATTTGACTTCGCGACCATTGAATTATTAGTCGAGGCCCTTTGTCGATTCAGTCACTCAAGTGGACAAAGTAAAAAAAAATATATATGCGTTTGCAAGGGTAACTAAAATGTAGCTCTTTACATGTTGACATTTATGTACATATATGCGTAAGTATTTTCCTACTTGCATTGCTTAAATAAATGTTTGTGTGTACAAATTGCATTGGCCTGCATATCGTATTATATACCAAAATCAATATCGAAAATTAATAATGAGTTAACATGCCGGAATACATTCGCAATTGCGAACACCTATAGGTATCTATAATATACGTCTATACGGATACATATATATATATATATATACATACATATATATATTTGTGAAAATATGTTTACATATATTCATTTAAAATAGTCCTCTCAATATAAAAATATTCATAATAACAAATATGACGGCCTTCTATGATGATGTTATATAATCGAGTATTTTCGTGTTTTTCCCTTTGTTTTTCCTTTTTTTTTTTTTTTGTTTTGTTTTTCTTCCTTTTACTTTTACTTCCAGTCAATAAATATTTAAATTTCAGCGGATATATAAAACGTAAACAAATTTTATATATGCATGTATGGATATGTGCGCAGTTTCGTGAAATCACGTTTTATTTGCATTAATAAAAATAAATTTAACATTAGTGGTATTAAATTAAGCAGGAACGACTCAGACTATCATCATATTTATTACGATATGACGTGTCCATCGTAAAATTTTGCCTTTTATTCTTGGTTTATATGTACGTGTGTATAATGACATTTTATTATAACATATTTCTGTGTTGAAAAAAAAAAAAAAAAATACATTGAATTACACTCCTGAGCACTTTTACGCAATGAATTTTTGCAATCTTCAATGAGTGCGCAGATCAATCCATTTTCTTTGTGCAATTAATGAAAAAAGATCGTCGTCCTCCATTATAAGCATGATGTGTGGGGTGAAGCAATTCTCCTAATTTGACGATCGATCAAAAAACAAAGTACTCGCTTCGGTTGATGAAACTGAACGCGGAAAATATTCAATCGTTATATAAGCCATTCATTGCACTTTGTGCAGAGAACTATCTACTATCTGACAAATCCTTCATTTAAGTTTGAAAACACTTGATAGATTCTTCTTCTTGAATAATGAAGAGCAAAACCAGTTAACGACAACATTTTCTTGGCAGTTAAACAATCAATAGTTTATTTAAAGGCCAAAGGTAAATTGTTGCCATAAACTATGCAATCTTCATACGACGAGGCATTTAAGTAGGCCGAAATTCAGAAGGGAACTCGCTTAGAAGAGGCTAAACAGCTTTCCTGAACTAACCACATCCGTAGGTTGTTATTTAATTTCAATAAAAATATAAGTCGCACGTTCGTTTGGTGACAAAGTGAAGGATCTCGTAGGTCTAAAGGAATTTCTTCATGTCTAGTAAAATACGTACTATATACACAATAATAACATATTCAGATTTGTGTACTTGGCAAGAAAATAGATGCTTGCATGGATTCTGATCAGCGACATCTATTGTTGAAAATGATAAAGTAATGCGAAGTATCAATATACACAACGATTAAATTCGATGATTTTGACCTTTCCCGACATGAAATAACAGTTTCAGTGTATAAAGACGCTAATCATGGAATGGTCAAAATTACATTTTCGACATTCATTACTTGTGTTGTTCGATTTAAAGAAATCAGCTGCCGAAGCTTATCAAACACGTTTAGAAGCTTACGGTGATGCTGCTCCATCCTCCCAACGGTTTAAAAGTGACGACTATAATGTCGATGACAAAGAACGGCCTGAAGTAGTGAAAAAATTCGAAGACAATGAGTTGCAAGACTTATTGGCTGCGAAGAGAAAGCTTTTTACAAGTGTGCCATATACAAATTGTCAAAAAGGTAGAAACAATGCATACCTAGGTATGGGCAATACTTTGAGTAAATTATTTTTTTATCACTTTCGTGCAACAAACATGTATTTTCTATACAAAAATTTCGGTTTCATATTGATATACCCGATATAGCCTGTGCCTGCATGATGCCAGTGTCAAATTATTTATTTGCCAGAAATCTTCAAAGAGATATAAGACAACATCACCTATACCTAGATATGCTTATCTGCTTATTTTTATATTAGTATACGATTTAGTTGTGAAGAAACGACTACACTTTTAAGGCAATGATGGCACGTGACGCCTTAAAAATGGATATTTTGAAGATAATTAATGGATTGCAAAAAAAATATTTACGAAAATTGATTTTATTGTACGCAACATAAGGAGTGTTTTCGATCCTTTTCATTATCCTTTAATTGCATAAAGATTACAAACGTCGTCTCGCAGTCAGAAGTTTTCCCCATGCTTCAACGAATAGTTCAACTGAACTGGGTTTAAAACGACAAGAAAGCCAGTTCAAAAAAAAAAAAAAAAAAAACTGCAACAATTATAAGCAAGCGTAACAAGCCCCCCAAACCATAAGGCCTGCGACTCCTGCACCTCTGCAAATATAGGGACAGCATTAGAAATAAGCACATTTTTCAGTAAATAATGACGAAAGTTACGCAACATATGCAAGAAAGTGTATTATGTAAGGCAGGAAAGCTCGATCTGTCATTTTGAAATTCTTCTGAACTGTCGACCATGTCAATATAGTGGTTGGGGGGGTGGGTAAAATAATATGAACATTATGTACCACAATACCATCTTATTGCATGATGGCAACACTGTTCCCGTGTAACTAACGCGGCGCGTATGTAGTGCAAGTCTTGTAGGTTATATTTCAGTGGCGGTTAAAATAAGCGATCGTTGAAATCTGTGATCTCAGTGATCTCTATGATTTCTCAGGGGTGAAAACAGTTCAAGTCAATGGTGCTCGGCTAGTGGAAGCGTCTGTAGTGAAAAGCAGCTGAGCGATTTAACGTTTCACGCATAACCATATCCACGGTAATGACAGCATACAAAAAACATAGTATATGTATATATATGTGTGTATATATAATATATATATCGAATATCATATATATATATATATACATCTTGAATCCGAGCATTCTAACCATTATTTCAATGAAAGGATGAATCGATATCGAAATCAACAAAGTTTTATGCACGAGTATTAAAAATTCATAAAATGTAACGGATTTAAAATATGTCTTCGATTATTGGCACAATAAGAATTTATTTTGATTACGTTACGTTTCGGTACGTCAAAACTCTCTATAGGTCAAACATGGAATGACACGTGTCATTTATGTATATGAGTATGTGTGTGTGGGCAGCGTTGACTACTATGTGTAAAATTACAGAGATTCAGATAATGTACATATGTGCTTCTTGATAAAGTTAATATTCACATATATATGCATACATATATATGTATATGTATGTATGTATCTTAAGCTCACAACTGTGGCAATCTGTAACTAATTTACATTTATTTCTGACTTCAACAGTCTGACATGATCATGGCTAACCAAAATTTTTAAATATCTTGTGACCATGTCATGTCGTCTGTCACGCTTTTCATTTGCAAATGAATCAATTTTATTTCGAAGAATATAATTACAATGCAACACAAACGAAAATTTAATACAAAAAATTCGTATGAATATATTATTAAAGGAAAAAGCTATCGTATAATTAATAATAAACATTAAAAAGAGACATTATTTCATATATATATATATATACATATATATATATATATATATATATAGGTAGCAGATAATATATATTTATAATTGAGATTAAATTCTTTAAAGCACTGTGACGTAAGCATTTTAGATTATATGAGCAAATAAGAAGCCACAATATGAAAATTGACAGGCTTGTAGAGTTTCTAGGATGATTGTGAAAACTCTTTGTGCAAGCAAAGTAAAGTTTCATGTCATGACTCTGGCAGTATTTCGCAAACAAAAGCTCTCATCTCTGCATGACATTATGTCGGGGCCTTGAATTATTCCCTCGGAGAGTGATTGATTATGCAAAAAAAAAAAAAAAAACAAAAAAAAAGAAGGAAAAGAAAACAACCTAACACATAAAACATGAAAACATAAATCGATTTAATTTAAATTAGTAAAGTTAATCTCAATTAAAATTATTGCGATAATAAATTAAGTTTATGTTTTGTGTTTTATCTAAAATCTAATACAATTGAGGTTTAAAAAGAGCAAAGCAAGTAAGAGAATTATATTTGGCTGAGATCGAATCTTTTCTATACACACATTCACCATCTTTATGAAAAAGAAAAAGAATGAAAAAAGAAAAAAGACTAAAAACGTAATTTTCATACTCTACAATATTGAATGGGCGTGGTTGATTTTCTTTTTTTATCGTGCGTCCATTGTTGCTTAGAAGTAATGCGCAAAACAACTCAAATAGCAGAAGGTTTCTCGATTGATGTTGTACTATGGGCTTCGTCCTTGACCTGTTTGACTCATTTTCGATACCAATGAGCGTGCAACAATATCCAATTATTTTACTAAATTTCAGCCCGATAGCTTCTCTTTTTTATGACCAAAAGAATCTCTACCATAAATGGACAGATGGACATGCTTAGACTCCGAATTTCATGTTAATCTATACTCTATGGATTATCTGAATCCTCTTTCGCGGTGTTGCAAACTTGTTGACCTAATATATACGTGGTGGGTAAATGCTTCAATAAAACCTTAAAAATGTTTGAAGCTTTACTGACAAATCGTTTTTGAATTCATATACGTATTACAAAGTGTCTAGGTATTTAGGTTCTATAGAGACAATGTATCCATTTGTAGTCAAGTGTTCTTTATTACTTACTTACTTGCTTAATACAATCATAAGTAACAGTAAGGCAACATGAACTGATATAGTTTGTTGTGTACGTGTGTAGGATAAGATTGCGTCTGTGTTTCTTTGCAAGAAATTATGCCCTTAAGGAACAATAACTCAACAAGAAATTGCTATATATAGAAATTGCAAAGAATTTCTGGAATTTTTTATGTAAAAACACAAGGCGGGACAATAAGGCGCTATTCAGATTTGTAGCAGTGTAAGTCCTCGATCATATGGTCGCGAATAGACAAGTTTGTGTTAAAAGCCACCTTCTAAATGGATAGGTAATATTATTTCAAATGGGCAGTGACCATCCGCAAATAGAATCATTTCGACTGCAACGCATAGGTATGGAAATGAAATTTTTCATAGCATATTATAATATACATGCATTCGTCGCCAGATGGGCATCAGATAGTTTGTGCAACAATGTCTGGCTTAGCTATTTCAGCAAACTATTCAAATCAGATATGATAAAATATACACAGCGGTATATGTGGCGGTAACGTATGGCAACTTTTCCAATTAACGGAAAGCTATTAACGCGACATATTTACTCTGCAGAAATTCGACAAACGTCGTTACAAATAATTAGCGAAGTAAATAACGTTTCAAGTGACAGCACTTTTTGTCGTTTCGTTGTAATTACGCGATGAAGCAAAATTTGCTTTGGAAGATAAGTCAAAGCCAGCCTCAATCAAAAGCATAAAAAAACCGCAATGACTTCACGAAAGATTTGCCTGAAACTTTCACGCACAAGGCAAATTTGGCTTTGATAAGGACGTCAAAGACGTTGAATACGGTCATCGTGACCATGGTTTGCGGTATTTCAAAAAACTTAGTTAAGCGTACGATTTGTACGAAGCATTTGTTTGTTGTCGCTTTAAATAATTTAAATTTTCATAAAGAAATTTTTGCATTGAACATGACAAGGCGAGAAGCATGCTTGTAGAGCGTACTTCGTATTTGCTTGATTTGTTTGCATTCTCGCCTATCTCCTGATAGCTGAACTCAACCTGCGACCACGGGGAACGTCTTATCGCTATGTTACAAAAGATTAAGAACCGCTGGCGTGGTCGTTTTAGACGATTCGTGAAAAATGAACTAAAAAAAACGAAACGCAAGCTAAAACTGATTGATGGGGCCAGACGATAGGCATACACTTTGAACAAACAGTATTAGTTTCAACAAGAGAAGGAAAGTGTTTGTATTTTCCAATATTCTGTATATGAACGGTCCCCGATCTCTTTCAAAGGAATTTTTATAAGATGTTACGTAATGGTTTTTTGGAATTTCTATGTGTGTGAACGCTGACTAAACTTGAATTTTAATATAAAATTTAAAAGACTTAACAAAGTTTATATTTAAAGAAACCTGGACGTTTCCTTATACCCGCCACTGAAGGTTTGGGGGTACATTTATTTTGCCTAAACCGTAGCTTCAGAGCCCTTAAAAATTAATTTTATATTCTTGATCAGCATGAAACTCTGAATTGATTAAGCCATGTCAGTCCGTCTGTGTGGTGTGCAAAATGAAGGTATCGACTTCAAATTTGATAGAAACTATTGCTAGTTTTTGCACGCACGTTGGTATTGAAAATGGCCCAAATTGTTTAGAGCACAAGTTCGCAACCCGAAGCCCGTTTTTCTACACAATAATTGATGGATTTTTGTGTTTGTACATTCCTCAAATGACGCTCTCTCTAAAAATGCGTTAATTGTAAAAGAAATATGATGGACACCACAACCTGGTGGATTAATTTTTCCTTCATCATACCAGCGATGGGTATCAAATAAAAGGACTCGGAGAATACAAGGCGACAAAATAAGTTAATTATGGTTTTCTTAGCAATACCTTTTAGTGAAGTAGAAGGTGAAAGATAAATTTTATCCCATTCACTTGTTTATGACAATAAAAAAAAAAGTAGGGTGGTGGGTATGCGAGATTCGTTCCTAGTCGAATATAACTTTCTTAGTTCTTCTAGATTTTCTTCAACATTGTTCGAAATACTTTGATAATCTTATATTGTAGTTGTGTAGTTGTGCTGCTAGTACCCTTAGGCACCTTAACTCAACAAGGAAAGTTTAAGTTATTCAATTAGTTCAATAGTTTGGCCAACCAGCTCAAGTTTATTAAAAAAAGAAATTTCCCTTTTTTTTTTTTTTTTTTAAAAAAAGAAGGAACCTATTTGCAAATATTAGTTTCTTAATTAAAAATTCAAAATCAACACATTTTATACAATTTAAAAACTCACACTTCCTTTGCAGTTTCTTCGCTTGAATTTAAAACAACTTCAGATATTAGTTCTTGAACTTACCTGTAATTAAATATGAAATAAAGAAAAAAGAAAACAAAATTAATAGAAATAACATTAGTTATTATTTAACATCTAAGAAAATTAAATTCGATCGAGAGCGAATCTTTTATATCCATCACCGTTTACCTCAAAAAAAGACAAAAGAAGTGAAAGAACAAAATTTTCATGCTGTATAATATGCAGTGGGGGCAGTTGATTTCTTCTATTTTCAAAATGAAAGTTTTTGTCGTAGAGCCATATGGGCTTCGTGGCCGTGTCCGTTGAAAAGTTTAGGCCAATTCCAAATTCTTTTGTAGGCGATACCTTCACTTTCGCTAGCGGAAGAATGTTTACCACAAATACTATAAAGTCACGCAAACAGACAGATGGACAGACGGATAGGCGGACATGTTTAGGTGCAGTCCAAATTTGAAACTGGCCATGAATTTTTACACTGTGTGCGGTTTTTGAAGGTTGTTGCTACGCGTTGTAAAGGTACTTAAAAAACCTAGGTAGGCGTGGTATATTTTTTCCATTTTTGCACATAATTGCTAGAGCATCGCCCACAGAATATGCGTTCAAATTTTTGTACATCTGCTTGCTATAGTTTATGAGTAATGAGCAAAAAACCAAATTTTCATTTCCTTTGAAAAACAGAGATGTTCTGAGATTCCGTGGTACCGATTTATCCCATTTTCGCTGCCAACCTGCGTGGAAGAATTTTCAATATTTCTGCCAAATTTGATGTTGATAGCTTCATTCAGGAGAATGCTTACAACAGACATTACGCAGCCGGACAAATGGTCAGACGGTCAGATGTACAGACGGACATGCTTTAATCGATTTAGAATTTCATGCTGAATATATACTTTGTGGCATCTCTGAGGCTGTCTTCTGGGCGTTGCAAACGTTTTGGCAAAGTGAATATACCCCTCATCCTCCGACGGTATAAAAATATCTACGAAACTTCATCTTTTGCTATTATTCTTAATAAACTACTAAGTGTGAGTAATTCATATATACATACATACATACATATGTAAAATCACTCACTAATTATCCGGTTGGATACCTGTCAAAATTTAATCTTTTACTATTCTTAATAAACTCTACTAATTGGTAATAATTCATATATATATATATGTATATATATATATGTACATATATATATGTATCTCTATATATACCATTCACTAGTTCACCAGTCGGATAGGTGTCAAAAATTCATGACATCCCACTATTAACTTACAACGTGTTATTGATGCTATTTTTGTATTTTTTAAAGCAATGGAAAAATCGAAATTTCGTTTGTCAGTGAGTTGTGTTGGTGTTGTTGTTCTGTTATTGAGAAAAAATACGTTCACAATCAAACTTTGGCATGAAAGATTTTACGGCGACTCTTGTCAGTCGAAAAGATAAGTTTACCGATGGTTTGTTAATTTTTAACATAGTCGTATGAACGCCGATTATATAGAATGCACTGGCCGACCGAATTCGGCAGTTGATTCAGAAAACATAAAAAAAAAAAAAATTGAAAAAATCGTTTTGGACAATCAAAAATTGAAGTTGCGTCAGACAGCCGACACCTTAGTGATATCATAAACCATTTACTATTTCGCATGTGAAAGCTGTACCCAAAGCGAATCACTTTTAACAATAACGTGTTAATGATTCTGAGCGCTATTTGACGCTGTTTAGATAAAATAAAATCGATTCTCTCATACGCGGCATGTGTGACAATGGATGAAACATGAATTCATCACTACACTGCACAGGCAAATTGGACGAGGTAACCGCCAAAAGCCGGTATCCCTTTTTCATTGTCTCAGCCACTTGCGGCTTTAATTTGCGGGAATATAAGTGAAATTTCATTGGTTTTACACCAGCTTTAAACATGGCACCATTACAACGGCGAACACGATTTATGGAGTGAGGTACAATTTACGATACACCCTATTAGGGATCGAACTTGGGCCTTTCGGTTATATGCTCAGACATCCTAACCACGAGACCATACGGCAGCCCAGTATAGTTAAACTAACTCTTTTCAAGATTTAATAATCAAACAATGCGAAGATATAGCTTCGAACTTGAACAAACTTAACCCAAAAAAGAAACAACTTTTTCTAATTGAAAAAGATTGCATACCAAGCAATTACAATTCGAACACGCCCATTTCATAGTGTTTATGAGTTGTTTATAGAGAAACGCACGTATCCTCTTTCATGAATCGAAGTACATTCCGATGCATAGTTTTATGGATTGCATACCTTTAATAAATTCCATGTAACCAGTACTGAAATACAGTTTCAACAAAAGAATGGGTACACAAACATACACCCTTAAGTGATATTACAAAATTATTCTGAACCAATTTGTATAATAAACGATGGGTCTAAAATTCTTCTGCATGCGAAAACTTTATTATACCTTTGCCATAAGTAGGGGAGAGCATAAATATATTTGCACGGATTAATCGTAGATTTAACTGTGATGGTAACCCTGCTAAGATATATTTAGAATGTAAAGTGTTTTCAGGCTTGAGATGAATTGATAAATTAGTGCAGTAAAAATTCACGTTTTTTATTAAGAATTAATTGCGGTCGGTTACGTCTGTGTTACGGAATATTTTTATACCCCTCACCCAAGGATGAGGGCTATATTCATTTTGTCAAAAAGTTTGCAACGCGGAAAAGGAAGCTTCCGAGATCCTGTCAGCATCAAATTCTAAAACGATTTAAGCATGTCCGTCTGTCCGTTTATGTAATGTCTATTGTGAACATTTTCCTGGCCGCAAATTTGGCAGAAACATTGAAAGTTCTTGCACGCGGGTATTATATTGAAAATGAGCAAAATTGATCGAAGGACACCTCCACAGCATCAAGTAAACTGATAACTCCTCTGTGTTTTAAAATAGAAGAAATCAGCCAGCCCCACTCCATATTAAAGAGCGTGAGAATTTTGTTCTTTTACTTCTTTTGTCTTTTTTTGTGGTAAACGGTGATGGGTATAAAAGATTCGGTCCCGATCGGATTTCACTTTCTTACTTGTTATTATTGTGAGTGTTTTTTGCATTACTATTTTTGGGAACACCACAACAGAAGGCTCGACAGCAAATTATTTTTTAAAAAGAATATGGTAACCCTGTAAACATTCCGTGCTACGTAAGCGTAAGCGTCTTTCAGCCTAATCATGATATGTAAGTATAACAAAATTACTCAGGCTTAGCTAGTGATGACGGAAAGAAATAAAACAACATTCAATTTATTGAGTGGAAGAAAGGTCTATAGATGGGGTAAAAAATATTAATTAATTGTGCAATAGACAAATGGCGAATATATATGATTTATGGCTTGTAAACCTTTAAAAAAACCCGAGAAAACTTTGTGTGATGATAAAATTGTCCGAAATTATGATTAATATTTCATAAAAAATTTGAGATTAACAGATTTCGTTCATTCTGAATTGCTCTTTCATTTTGGGTGAAAACTTTTAAATAAATTAACCCCACACGAGCATAACTTCGAAGCAAGTGAATGGAAGAAGCCTTGAATTAAGAAAAACAAAAAAGAAAACAAAAACCCTACTCTCTTAGAAGACGATAAATTTCAACCAAATTTATATTGAAGCAAGCAAAGCATTCAACTATTGTATAGGCATTGGTTTATTTCAAAAATCGTCAAAAGTATAAGAAAGCCGTTACTCGTATTGCTGTCAACAGTGCTGTTACATGCTTACGAAGTCAGTCGTTTTCTTGTTAAAAAGGAATTTCTTTCATTGTTCATTAATTCATATAAAATATTAATTCACATAACATAAAGTATTTGCGAGTTTTTTCGCGGAACGGTGTTAATGCCAATATATCGGACAACACTCACTTGATTGTCTCGAACGAACATGCTCTTAAAAGGTGACACTTCAGCTTACATTTTTTGTGAAGATAGTTTGCTAATTCTTTCCTCGTCTAAAAATTTGCAAAATGTACGGCGAGAATGGCGTCAGTGGACGAAGGGCCAGGAGTGGTTTGTTTGATTCCGTTCCGGAAATTTCGATGTCAAAGATGCACTTCGCTCTGGTGAAAAAGTCGATACAACTTTACAACTGTTGGAGCAAGACCGGCACATAAGCTGCCAGGAATACGGGAGTCAATAAACGGCAATTGCGTGACAGTTTGGAATCATTTGAAAAGACTAGACTGAGAAAAAGGAACTCGAAACCGAGGAAAAAACCACAAGGATTTAATATATGACCCATTATATGGAGGGCACATTTCTTACGCAACTCATACTTAAATCTTCAAAATAAATTTCTTTATTATTAGACATATATGTCTTTAACGGGATTGCTATGAGCAACAGAAACACATACGTTTAAGATTAATTAACGGAAAATATGCACATGTGCGTTTTCTATTTCAAAGTGCATAAGCTGAAGACTGTAATTAATATTCATAAGCTCTATGTGTTCGGTAAGCATACAATCAATACAAAAGTTAATATTAGATATTCGACCAGTAGATAAAATGCCACAAATCTGTTCATAATTTAGAGAACCTGAGAGCTAGGGGTACTGCACCATAAGCCACCTCTAAGCTTTAAACATATCCAATAGCGATTTTTGCTAACAATTAAACAGATATATATATATATATATATATATATATATATATATATATATATATATATGTATATACATATATATATGTATATATTGTGCTTGTTAAACGCGTAAGAATTTTACAGTTACTTACCCAAATATATCAGCTTCACTGCCCGGGAAGCTTATACGTGGGGATAAAGGTGAACGGCCGGCTCGTTTTATCATGTCGTGTAGGCCGGGTGGCGCGTGTATAGGGCTTAATATGGTTATCTTACGATTAGGCGGTGCCAGGAAACCGCCGGATAAAGTGAGATGGGTACGCGCGCTAGTCGAGGTCGAAGCGGTGGCCAATGATTTTGTTTCAATTGTCTCGGCCGACTTTGAGATTAGAATTGACGATGACTGTTGTAAACTTAATTTGTTACTGGTTGCGGAAGTTAGTGTCTCGCTACCAGTAATTACATCGCCGGAATTATTCGAATCGTCAATTTGAGCAGATGCACTACGTATGCATTTTTCTGGACGCCCGGTTGTGCCAGTGGTGTTGCTGGTATTTGTTTCCGAATGAGCCGAAGTGGAACGCACAAATTGTCTAACATGTTTCTGATGGGCTGTTAGAAAATGTCCACTCGACGTACTGGTAGGATGACCCATTACCGCATCAGGTTGCTGCAGAAAACTTTGAAATTTTGATTTCGTGGCTGCCGATGACGTAGTCGAAGAAGTTTTTTGCATAAAACTCCCCGTACGTTGCTCGCTGCTTACAATCGATGTACTGGATTTCGCTTTCAGCTGCTGAGATAATTTCGTCGTCGTAGTACTGCTGCCTAAGGTATTGTTACTCATAAGTAAGGTCTGATCATTTCCACTTTGCAAACTCTGGCTACGTGTATTGGCGCTAATTGTTTTTTGTAATGCATACACTTGCTGTGATTTCTGCTGCTGCTGCTGCTGGTGTTGCAGCAATTGTTCTGTTACATTTTTACTTTCCTCTTGAATGACACTAGTAGCGGCAGCAACGGAAAACGAACGGCTAGCAATCTGTCTGGACATTTGGCTAACTACACGCTTTTGATGCTGCTCTTGTTGTATCATCGATTCGGTGACAGCGTTTATTGTACCTTCGAAATCGTGAAGCGAATGATCTTCATCGTCACCCTCCGCTTCGCCAGGCGTTGTAACAATATATTGCGGTGGTGATGTACTATCGTCTTTCGACATTTTGATTTCTTCGTTCTATCTTAAAACACTTTGCTATAAATTACTTCGTTTGTATATTCTCCGCTTATTTCTATAAATCTTTATAATGTGATTATGTAGAAATCGGTGGTAGCGTAAATTGTCTTTTAGGTAACTGGATCCGTGTTAATAATTCCGATGAGGTTATTCAAGTTTTACCGTCAAGCCCTTTATGCCGTTTATTTTTATATATAGTTTTATCGATAAATAAATTCGTTTTACAGTTTTCTAAAAATTATAAATTTTTTTTTTTTTTACAAAATTTTCGCAAATCACACAAATTTTTTATACGAAATTTTTTTCTATGTTTTTTTTTTTTTTTTTTTTTTAAATGCAAAGGACAATTGTATATGTTTTCTTTTATAAAGCGCTAATCAAATTCTTTCCTATATAGAAATTTTTCTTATAGCCATAAACGATTAAAGCATGTCACGATTAAATATTTATTAACCTAGTTTTACTGAGTGCGGAGGTAACTGTTACGAAAGTTAAAAAAAGAAAATCGATACCTATGGTTTTTCAAGCATCAATCACTTTGGCTTGGATTGCAAAGAGAAAATGTGTAGTGTAGTGAAGTTTTTCAGTCACTACTCAATATTTTTAAAATACCCGCTATAATGCGCTTAGAAGTTTAAGAGCAACATCGGAGTTGGGGAAAATTACTTAATGTTAAAACGAAATAAATTCTTTAGAAAAAAATTCAATTATTCCACATTCACGATACATAAATACATGAATAAAATTTAAATAATTAATTGTTGCAATTATATGGCATTATACTCAATATATATCGAATATTATATGAGATATGAGAAATGCTTGTAATCCAGAAAAAAAGTACCGCATAACATAAACTCATTAGGTGATGAGAGTTAATCGTGTATATCAGGAGTGGGTCTCAAAATTTTGCCTAAGAAAATCAACTTGATTTTAATTTGCTTTGTAATTTGCTCTGTAACCCCACATTCCCTATATCGTGTGTATGGTTAAAAAACCTGAGATGTATTAATAAATACATCTCGAGATAGATATAATATACATACACATATACTAATACATAGAATGGAAAATAATCGAGTTAATCGTGCAAAATGTGTGCACGTTAGTTACATCTGCACTTGGAAAGGAGAAACGTGCGCTCCAGTCATTATTTATAACATTGCAATATCCGAGCAAAGGCGAGTCAATCACTCGGAAATTCACTTAGATCTACAACTCACATGGATTCATCACACAAGTTCGAATTCGAACAGATTATGGTGGCTGCTAAAGTTAGACTCACGGCTGAATCTATCTACAATGTACAATAAAGTATATCGAAGGAATACCATTTTTATGCCTATATCGTTCCCCGGAAGCCAATTATAGAGAGATAGAGAGAGAGAAAGAGAGAGAGAGAGAGAGAGAGAGAGAGAGAGAGAAGTTTGTTCTTTCAACGTAGCTGCTTCGCGGTACATAACTAATTCAAATATATGCAGGAACTTTCCGTCCCAACAACCATGTATTCAGGAAAGCGCCACCAGGTCCTAAGCCGCCATCTGAATTCTTTTGCTCGAACGAAGAAACATGCTCGTTTAAAGCCGGTTTTCTATAACTGAAACATGAAGTCAAGTAAGGTGTTCCGCATTGGCAGTCATCACCACACTTAAGTTAGACACTAGATTTTACTACCTTTTTGCAAACTGCATCTGACAGGAACATTCAGTAAACAACTGAGCATTTTAAGAAAACAAAACAAAAATGTATTAATACATATGCACTACGCGGACGCATAAACAGTCTATATTTAAAGTACAATTTTAATGAGAACTTTCCAATTATGTGCAATAAGAAAATTTCCCCTTGGATTGACTTTTCTGCTTAGAAGTTCTAGACAGAAATTATTTTAATAGAAAACTTAGCTTAGGTTTTAAGTGTTTTTTTTTCTTTTTCTTTTTCTTTTTCTTTTTCTTTTTCTTTTTTAACGCTATCGATTTATGCGTACAGAGTATTTTTTAATGCTTTTCAACTTTAATATTTTATTTATGTACATATAGAACTTTATGTACGGGAATGAGATAAAAAAAAAAAAATCTGGCTTAAATAGCTAATAAAATATTCCAAGAAAACAGTGTGTTGTAGACTGAGAATGTAACTGAGAATGCTATCTACTTGCATAAAAATAAATGAAAGCATTAACATCAGGCAAGGCCGATCATTAAACATCCTTCATCGTTTCATTCATTATTTTCACGTAAACGCATACTTTTCATAAGAGCCTTTATATGGGAGCAGATCTACAAACTGAACTGACTTCGCCTAAATTTAGGAAATTTCATTTTCTTATCACTGGTCTTATTATTCGTCGCCTATTTTCATCATAAAGTACTACAAAAATGAAATTTTGTTACCATCTAAAAGCTAACTTATCATCAGAATGCGAGATAAAAAAAAAAAATAGATCCACGTAATCCAATTTTACTAAAATTAATTTCTATCTCAAATTACAATTCTCGATAAACTTTCATCAAAATGGTAAAAATCAAACCATTCTGGCATATGAAACTTGGCTGCGAAGACTTTCCCTTATCTGATATTATAGCAACGGGTTGATTGCACTTAAAAGAATACCGCAGAAAATCCTGATTGTTGCAATTGCTATGAAATTATCTGATACCTAATATGTTTGGTTGAATTTTTTACTTGATTGTGTTAATAAAATAAAATCTTACATTATTTTGATTCAGGCGTTTTATGTTCGCTACCTTGTTTTCGTCATGGTTTAATGAAAAAATTTCATAAGTTAAAAAAAGTTTCATCACAAATACGTTGCAATGTGTATTGTGTTATCGAAACCTAAGCATCTCGCTCGATAATCGCAATATAACATCTGCGGTGGCACTACAGAGTCGTCTGTATACGTATATAGTTAACTTAATATATATCCATATATATCCATATGTATATACATATATATATATATATATATATATATATATATATATATATACTTAACTATTTCCAATACATGAAATTCTCGCGACGCAGAGTAGGCCATAATTGCAGAGTGCAAGCAGTGAATTTATTCGAAAATATTATAATGATACCAAGGTAGGTTTTACCTGCAACGTTCTGGCTGCTGAGCAAAGAACAAACGCGATCAAAGACGTTACCTTCGGGACCAAATTTGTTGCTTTGATTTACTTGTTCGATGTCGTAATCATGATTTCAAAGCAATTACTGAAAGGCGGAGGCACAAAACCGAAGGTATTTAGAAAAATATTTATCTTTAGAAAAAAATGATTTCATATTTGCCTACAAGAGTGAAAAAATGCCTTAAAAACTCAGCGCATTCTAGATTTCTAGGTTCAAATATCTATTTTATATAGCGTTTGCAATTCCATAAGCCACAGGTGGATCAACAATGTATGTGTAGTAAAATATCATTTATCGAACCTGGGTCTTCCGTGTGTATGCCGGACGTCCTAATCGCTACACCGTACGCCAGCCATTTGTACATATATTTGAACTAATTATTTTCAAGTTTCTAAACTGAAAGAAAAAGAGAAATTAACTTCAAACTTGGAAAAATGACTGACACGTATCAAAATATGATTTGTTAAAACCAAACTTTTTACTAAACTAATTAAGAATTACTACAGTTTTTAACGGTTCTGTTCTCAAGTTACACAAGAAAAATTAAAAAAAAAAAAAAAAAAAAACAATATGTTTGTTTCATATAATGCGGAAGTAGTAAGCAATACAACTGACTTTCGAACTCGCAAACTCAGACTAGTGTTTGAGATTTTATCACTGATAAACTCACGCATAGACATAGAAGCATTATATCAAGGATTATCTTTTACCTTAATATTCTTCATATCATCTGTGAAGAATGATCCACGTGGGAATTTGCGTTGACAAAGTAATGTCTATTCGTGTTCCAAATGGTGGTAATTCGCCTTACATATGCAAAATTGGTATAGAAGGCTGAAGCTGGGCACACAAAGTTTTAGTCGAATTGCACAAATCGGGTTTAAAGTCGCATTATTTAGAAAGGAAAGTAAAAGCTTTTTGTTAAAACGTTCTGAACCACAAAGGTTTTCAATTTGAAATTTGTGTACACAAGGTTTGTGGAAGCTATTCTAGTTGATAAAATTGGGCTGCTAATGCAAGGAAGGAATTCTCCTCTGTATCTGAGCCTCTAAAATTAGGTCTAAAACGCATGCGCGTTTCTGTTGCATCATGGTAAGGTGTAACAAATTCATTCATTATTTATATTCACACGCGTTTATGTACTTTCACTAGATATAAATAAAAATCTGAATTAGCTATGGCCAAGTTAGCGAAGAATTTCATGTCGATCAAAAATTACTGATTGGTCCAGTCCGTGTATGTGATGTTATGCCTTGTTCTGAACCGTTAAGTAGTGCATGTAAAATGGAAGATTATGCGCTTCGTTAATTAGAATGTCAATTTAAAGCATAAAAGTAAAATAATTTCGTGATCTTTTAGTAGACATCTTAGTTTATTTATAAAGATCCAGGTCGAATGTAATTTAAGAAGTTTCTACTGTTGAAATGACATCTACATGTTCCTTTAATGTTGTATGTATTGTGGGTTTGCGTCGTTTGATCTAAGCCCCGTTGACTTAGGGCCTGCTTTCAACTTAGTCTTAGTCCTAAAAAAAAAAAAGGCTTACGAATCCCCGCCTAATACCTGTGCTACAATGTAATCAAATATCTCTCGTAGATAAAGGGGAAATAAATTTATCTGCATTTAACGGTCTACCGGGTTATCTCAGCCAGAAAATCCGTTTTACAGTTTTTCTTTGATCCTTTATATATATATATATATATATATATATATAGCAACTACATCATCTAACTGATCTTTGTTTGGATATTCGTTACTCTTATAAGATATTTTTCATTTGCTTTTTGTCCTTTGACTTGTGGCCGGTTTATGGCGGTCGACGTTGAATACACACTCGACTTAACTATCTTTTTCGACCGTATTATTTGGCGAGTTTATATGAGACGATTGCTGTTGGGCGAATCAAATGACGTCTTTTAATCGAGATAACAATAGGTGTGTGAATAACAATACATATGCAAATGAATGAAAAGAAGGAGTAGAAAGTAAATAATTAAAAAAGGACAGCAATAATCCACATATGTTGTTAATAATTTATCTTCAATTCTCTTTTAACATTTCCCAAAAACCTTTTTCTTAATTTCTTTTTCAAAGCTCATCTTTATTTTTTTGTACCAGAAGAGAAACGCATTCGAAAATAATTATTCCGATAACACGCTCCTCGATGCGTCGATTCGATAGCCGACTCGACCAGTCGGCAGTCATATCCCCAAACAAAAAAACTAGCGTTGAGTTAATTCGACGCCAACAGCCATAAAGCGATCTCTGTGCATATATATATTGTTTTATAAGGCAATGTAATGAGAAAGATATTTTTTTTTTTAAAAAATCCCTAAAAATATACTGTATTTTCTGTGCAACAGAAGCTTTCGCTCATAACGGATTTTTAGAAAAATCATACCTTAATAAAGAACATTTAAGCCAAAATATTTATTACGTAAATAGTTTGCAAAATGAAGTTTAATTCATAATTTAAAATGTGTCAACTTGAGTTTGATAAAAAAAAAAAAGCAAAGCAATCTTTTTTACATAGCTTCAAACGAAGAAATCTAACAATTGCTATAAATCTGCTTTAGTTAAAACGTAGCTTGCAATAAAAATTAATGGGGAATAAGTTAAAGTTTTGAAAAAACGAAAGAATAGAAGAATATGTATATCTTCTTAGAAATACATCGTATCCTATCTAATTTATTGGTTAAAACATCGTTTATGCCTTACTACAAATTGTGAAAACTGTTTTTCTTTTTTTTCTATCATAAGGCCTCTTAAAATTAAATGACATAAAAGTTGATGTTGGAAAACAAGTAAACAGAGTATAGTCGACCATGGCCCGTCATAAAATATCCTACATCACCCTATAGCTATTCATATAATTATTCAAAATAATGCATTATATGCGAAGTGATCGAAAAAGTGGCCCGATCTGAACCATTTTTAGTAGCGTTGTTCCTTTCAAAATACGTCAATGTATCAAATTTCATTAAAACGTCTCAAAAATTGCGGACCAGAAACCAGGACGGGCAGATGGACAGACAAGCTTAAATTGATTTAGAAAATGATAAAAAAATTTCAAGTCCTTATGGCTGTTGCATACATCCATACAAACTTAGTGCCACAAGTGATGTAGGGTATCGAAATTTGCCGCAAATTTGGCAATAATATAAAAAATTTCTATTCCCTTTGAAACTTACGGCTTTTGAAAACTTTCACGACAGCCTTAAGTTGTTCCTTATTATATGAAGCAACTTCAATAGTCTTCCACGAAATGAGTAACAAAAAAAAAATAAAACAAAGGGAGCACATCCGCCATAAATGGAGCATCAGTTGCAGTCACTCGACTTTTTAGCTATAAACCTTAGCATAAGGAAGAAGTAAGTTGACTTACTTTCGACAAAGAGAAGCTACAACGGGTTATAGTACAAGTACGCCGGTCAAACAAACGAATTTAGAAAGCACATTAATAGACAGAATTATCATCACATAGCGTCAAAATGTAATCATATATTTTCCAAGTATTTATTTCAAGTTTGTTGATGTGTTTTTTTATTGTAGAACATAACGAGAGCTGTTTTCAGCAATTTTACAGCACTTTGTAAATTGTGCACATCACTTGCTTAGCACTGTCTTTAGCAGCAAATCGTTATCCTTTCAAATATTTGTAGCGATTTTGCTTGTGAAACGGAAAACATAATTTTTAAGACAAGCACTTTCTTTGGTTTCCTTTTAAACAAAGGAAAATTCATAAAAACGATCTAAAACGTACTAAAAGTATTAAAATGAAAACAGCTTTCATATTTCAAAGAGCTTCGCAAGTTTATCAATCTAAAGAGTGATTCACTTTTAGCAATAACGACGATAGGATGATTTTTATTCTATGGAACATTTTCATGAAAGACGGTCCATTTCACTTTTTAGTTTACATTCTGTTCACTTAGCGAAAGAGAGGGGACCGCTGGAGACGCATGAAATTCTGATGCAAACAAACAAAATTACAATATTGTATAGGTGGGAGTATCATAAATTCGCATTAAAGCGAAATTAAATTGCAAATATTTTACATAATTAGTATGTTAAGCATATTTTTATGGTAAATGAAAAATTCAAAATTTATTGTATACTTTTAGGATAATATTGACCTAGTCTAGTTTCATTTCATTCTATATATATATATTTTATTAATTTGATATATATTTTCGTATTTAATAAGCTTTGATAAAGAGAAAAATTTAACGGGAAAATTTCTTGGCAACTAAAGTACTGTTATGTAAAAGTTTGCGTGAAAAGTGATACAAATTAGTAACAGGGAAATGACTATTTATGAAAGTTTAAAGTACAGTTAATTATCCCATTAGATGAGCGATAAATTCGAAAGGATGACTGAAGACGGTAAAAAAAAAGAACAATTTGAGAAATTGAAGAAGAACGCATTTGCCTTTTTAGTAAACATAATTAGGGATATGAAAAGCATTAATGAAATGAAAAATTTAAATCGATCAGTATTCAAGATTAAATATATTCTTAAAAGCGTTTTTTTAATGAAATTCATTCGACAGGAATACATTCATCAGGTATGATATTTTATTTCTGATTCAAAGGAATTTCAAACATATTTAATTTGCATGAATTTTTTACACGTTTACTACTTTATATATTCATTCTATTTATGTATTCAATTGTTCTGTAATTGTTGTTATTGTTCTTTTTGTTTATTGATTTCTGTTATTGAATTGGTAGCTCAGTTGGCTCAGTTGATTGCTCGTTGTTTCATTTATTTATTTATTTATTTTTATTCAATTAAATTGCTTTTCGTGGTGTTTTATTTATCACGTGTAAATTTTATAAATGATTTATGTAAAACAAGCAAAAAAATATAAATAAATAAATCAAAGAAAAACAAAGCAAAATAAAAAATTAGTTTGCCAAACCGTGGCTTCTAACACGTTTGCTCTATGCTCTATGTATCTATGCATCGCATTTAACTAGAATTGAATTCATCAGAGCTTATTGCTATACCATCACGATTTGTATCTTAAATTTGACTATCAAGACCATCCCGCAAATTTTACAGAAACGAGTTCGATCTCACAAGAAAATGTTAAACGAGCAAGAGACAGATAGAGAGATAGAAAGCGGTCGAGAAAATTCGAGAGTGAAAGAGCGGGGGAGGGCGGGTGAGAGAATATAAAGTTTTCGGAAACAAGTTGTTCACAGTTGTACCGAATGATATACAAATTCAATTCATTGTAAAAATTCTCGCAAATTCACTATGCCATTTCATATCCCTGGATAGTAAAGCGACAATAACCTTGACTGATAATGGATGTCCAAATATCTTTCAGTACTGAGGCGATACACTGTAAAGGAATACGTTTTCTATATACAACCGGATATCATTGAGACAGATAATGAGCTCATAAGTGCAGGTGAAAACGAGATGCACTGACGCGACCGAATGAGTAACTAGGTCAGACATTGTTGCAAAGGATTTGCAATCGAGCATAAATAAGAAAAGCAAAATTGTAAGTTTAAAGCAGCAAGAAATACAGTGCACACAACAGCTTTCTTGATTAGGTTTCATACCAGCTTTAGGCAGCCGTACGTCCAAAATATAAAAATAGTTCTTGAGTATTTGTTTATTATATATTTGTATATTATATGTACTCTTTTTTATGCAAAATGAAGAAAAAAAAAGCAAAGAACATCATAGACGGCTACTATCAAATACCTTGCATCACTTGTCCTAATATAAAAAACAAACACCTACAAAATGAAATACATTATCCCTTGTTTCCATGTGAAAGCATATTTTCCATAGGAACCCCTATATGGAAGGGAGTTCAAAACGCAAAACCCACGTGTTTGAAACTTAACAAAATTAGACCTCCCATCAAAGATCTTATTATTCTTAATCGGTTTTCCGACCTTAAAGTATTAAAATTTAAGCTCTGCCCCCATGCGTTTCATGAGAACTCTTATATGAGATGAGAGCCTAAAATTAGAGCTACATGATCCAGATTTGATGTAGTTAATTGCCAAGTAAAATTGCTGCTAAGGACCGGTTTTCATCACAACATGCTAAACATTATATGCTTTCGCCATATAAAGGTTTATTTTTCGTAGGAATGGTTGTATGAGAGAAGGTTCAAAAATTGTGTCCATCTGAATAAAATTTCTCACATCAATGTAATATGTCGAAATGGTATTACTCAGCGATTTTTGTCGAGGCAGTCTTAATAAGGCATCTTTATAGAAAAACCCAACTGATCTAATCCACTTTTAAGTAGGTTTCGTTCTGAGAGCAAAGTATATTAATGTAGGAAATTTCGATGGAATATCTCAAAATTGGCAATCTGTATGTTGAGCACAGAAATGTATAGATCAGATTGTCAGCCGGACAAACAGAAAAATAGTCGGAAAGATAGGCTTAAATCAAATCAGAAAATTCGAGATAATAAAGGGTGAATGTGCTGTCAGTCCTTCCGGATGTTGTATACGTTCGCGCAAACTGCACATGCACTGTACATCGAGTGCTGTAAGCTATAAAAACCGGCAAAAAAAAAACATTGTGTTTTGACAATCCACGAAAGAACGGACAGACAGACAGTTTAAATCCATTTAGAATCTGTGATTGATTAAGAATCTGTAATATTGTTATGGAATCCGGGTTAAGCAATATTGGGACGTAAAAACAAAAGAATAAATCTATTTTATCTCTATTCCGCGATATGATTAGTATAACAATACTACAGTTGTTGTCATTCGACAAGCACCGAAAATTATTTTCGTTGATTTTCTAAAACATAATATGGATGGAAATTTTCATAACCGAATGTAAGTGATCAGTTTTAGAGGTAATAATTACTATTATATCTGAAGCATGAAAGGCTTTGGTTAAATAATGAATAACTGTGGGAAAATTATTGCCAGTTCTTGAATGCGTACAAAAGCGAAAACGCATGTCCTTTCTACTCTTTATCATTATAAATATTATTATAATTATTTAACAATTACTTTTGCATGAGAACAAAACCAAAACGTATACAAACAAAAATTTTCTAGTTTTTAAGACTCAGTAATATTTGGTCTTGGGAGTGAGCTAAATATTTTTAATATAATATTTCTGCTATAAATATCTATTTATTCATTACTATTGGTTTTCACATTATTTGTCAGATAATATGCTTAAGAAATTTTTTGTCTTAGCTCACATAACATTTCATTCGATCTATCTTTCCATTGCGATTTCGGCCTCCTGGTCTAGAGGCAATTTCATCAAGCACAAGAATAATCAAAAAGTTTAGAAAACGTTTATACAGTTAAAGGATATATCTTTTTTTAAGTCCATGCTTCTTTTTCTCCATTTTTGCATTTCATTTTAATCTTCGCCTGTAAAAATGATTTCCTAAAAAATGCTTAGCTGACGTGGTATTTATCATCTGACGGAGATCGCTAGCTATGTATAATTTTCTTAAGCGTATGGGGATCATAGTCGCAAGACGCGTTTTGACATAAGTGTATCATACGCCATGAGCTTAGTTTAAGCCATTTTTACTGTACTTTTATTTTTTTCTATAGACATTACTAGTTAAGTGAGTCTTAGCGGAAATTCAATTTTTTTCGCTTTAGGACGGTGCTATCCCGTATGTTTTCGGCGAAAACCAAAAATTTAATTTTTCTTAAATTAGGACAATGTCACCCCTTACGTTTCTGGCGAGAAACGAAAATTTCATTTTTCTTGATTTAGGACAATGTCACTCCTTACGTCTTCGACGAAAACTAAATGGTTAATTTAACTTGATTTAAGACAATGTTACCCCTTACGTTTTTGGCGAAAACCAAAAATTTTGATGGAGCTTAGCGTTTGCCCGCTCCTTGTACTTATTAGGTAGGGAAGACAAAAACTGTTGCTTCCAAGCTGGTACAACTACGTTGAAGCTTAGCTACTCACTTATAAACTACTATTTCTGAACAGGCAGAGGGATGTCTTTTCCAATTCATTGCTTTTGTTTTTTGCCGTCTTTCCCGCAGTAAACAAATATTGTCAACATATATCCGTTAAACTGGTGTTCTTGTACTCAAAACTTCATCATAAGAGCGCGAAAAAAATTTAATTCAATTTTAAAAAAGTGATTACATAACGTGAAAAAGTTCCTTTACCAATCTATACGCATCGGCTCTTATGCTTTTGCATTAGTTTCCATGGACGAAAGATTTGATATCATTATAGGACTTTTGAGTTTTGTTTCAACTCCTCACAGTATGGGCTTATTGCGGTTATTTAGTTTGCTATTTAGAATAATTAAAATTAAGTTGCGCTTGAGCTATCAAATGCAAACAATAATTATATACAAAATGTTTTAATAAAACTATTAATTTATCCATTATGATGATAATAAAACGTTATCATCAGTTTTTCACCAAAATAAAATGTTAACCTTGAAAATTCATTTTAGTTTGCAACTTTATACCAAGTTCACTTTAGTTAATTATTCTGATGCTGTTGCTGCTGGTATGTTCTGCTCTTGTCATCCTTGGCCTTTGAATGCTAATTCAAATGTCAATCATGCGTTCAAAAAAGGAATAAAAAAAATCTATCTCTTCTGGAGATATGATGGTCGTTGTTCTACGAAACCAATGTTTACATAACTTTTTCATATCATTGATCGTAAACTGCTTTTTCTACGGATAGATGATCAACGTCAATAATGTTCGAAGGCATATATGTATCGAGGGTCTGTACTGAGATTTCTTGTATTGCTTCCAAGCATAGTAATAGTGTTTGTTTGTTGCTTTACTGAATGGCTACCACTACAACAGAGATATTTTACCTCCGTTAACCTTCGTTCTTCGTCTTCTTTTTAGACGCGTAATAGTCTGCACATTTTTTTCATTTCCCTTTTTTCGTTTATTTCAACGAAAAGATCATTCATGAAATATCAGTTTGCCTGGCTTGAAACTAATTTTTGACAAATTTTTTGGGATCGAACGATAAGTAATAGAATACTTTTAGGAGTAAAATCTATTAAGAAACGAAATTCTTTAACTCGTAAGACAAAGTGTATAAGCTCAGCTGCCGGCATCGTAAAGTAAAGTAGTTTTATGCAATTTATGCGCCTGTCCATCTGCCCGTCTGTGTGTTTGTTCGTCTGTATGGTGTCTGTTGTAAACATCCTCCTGGCAGCAAAAAACAAACTACCGACTTCAAAGTTGGCAAAAACATTGGAAGTTCTTACCTGCAGGTTGGTATTGAAAGTGGGCCGTATTGGCAGGAGGACACACCCACAACACCAGTATTTCCCAGCGATGGTTTCGTACGATTGAATAAACTCACATTGTATTCCGATCTCGACAAATACAAGGCATTTGTTTGTACCAAGAAAATTCGCTTCTCTCGTCAATATTTTTGATGCTTCAAGCCTTCATCGTGATTCCTTATAATCGAAATTATGGCAGTGGCTATATTTTTCATCTTCCGATTTACTAGCACATTATTCCCATTTAAATAAGAAAACTTCCCACAAAAGGCGTTTAATCATCGATGCTTAAGAAGCGATTTTTGGCGAAGTCATATACATTGTGTGGCCTAAAGATATCAGTTTCACATGCCGAAGTCACAGGACTTTTTAGTGCAATATAGTTTTTGTATATGTTTTCTTTTAAAAAGGACACTTATACGCATCACCTCCACTATGTACTTAAAACTTATACAGTACTTCTGAAATAATGGGCGTGGCAATTAGCGTATTAAAAACTCTTTACTCTTATCTTAAACATATTTCCATGAAATACTATACTTAATAATCAGATTAATGTTTAGTATGGGTAGGAATGTTATAGACATTGTAGGTGGATCATGCCCATATCCAAACATGAAAGTTGCAAGTTTCTGTCTTTATTTTTGTCTAGACTTCTGCTTTTGTACCGTAACCATAAGAGCTTCAATAACAAAAAGATACAAAAACAAATGGACGGACTGACCGACAGGCAAAAAATAGAAGCGTGCGTATTTAGGCAGGCATGGTTATATCCATGCAGAACTTTACGCTGATCAAAAATGTATTTACTATGAATTTGCGTGTGCATGACGTTTCCTGGTATTAAAGCGGATCACACGAACCCAATGCTATTGGCTGATGCTGCAATGAATGCTCTCCTTGATGTGTCATGGGTGGCTTGTGACTTTCAAAGATTGCCTTTATATAGGACTGACTTTGCGCTTGCCTTGGTTGCTGTTACTGCAAGCATTCGGTCTTGGAGTTTCTTTAGATAATTACATTATTGAATATTCCTAAATTGAGAGAGAGAGAGAGAGAGAGAGAGAGAGTTTATAAAATCGTCTCTAAAAGAAGTTCCATTAATTTTCTAAACTTTGTACTATTTTAAGGATGTGATTTCCATTTCCTCGAACCTTGTTATCTACATTATGTAGAACGCTTTACGAAAGCATATCTCATAATATACAGGGTTTAAGATAAATGTTATGGAACAATCTGCACATTTTAAAATAAAAGATATAGACGATAAAGATATCATTACGAACAGATCGTGCGACGTGCTGCTCAACCAGTGTTTGCCATTATTACGCAACGAAATCATATTGATATCATATGACTTTACGTCGTCGGAATCTTACCTTGAGATTTATCTTAAAAAACGAAAAAAAGAATTTCGTCCATAAACTGCATGTACTGAATGAAGTCAGGGCAGAGAATCGACACAACATTGCATTAACTTTCCAGCAAGACGGTAAACTTTGGGCGGCTAGTCATTTGTTAAATATTTTGTTTTTTTCAAACTTCGCCTTCATGTCATTGCCTTTCGATATGACAAACATATGTTTCACTATTAAACGGAATATGCTTTTTCTTCGTGTTGAAAAATTAAAATCTCAGTCTTTTGTAACACCCTTTATATGTTAATTTATATATATATGCTTATGTATGTACGGAAGCTTCCATCGTTAAGCAATCGCTGTGATGTACCCTCGATTTAGTATGGTTTTTAAGTTTATTACGACTTGTGTCCTCATATCCTTCGGTATACTTATCTTGCCAACTCTGATCCTTTTATGTTCATCGTCTATTGTTAATGTGACATTTTATTAAACTTTGTCCTCAAACAAAAGCAGAACTTTGACCATTAAAATAACACACAATTGCGTGTAGAGTTTTTGTATTTTTATATAATATTTCCCTTCTTTTTTTTTTTCTTTGTTTTTTTAAACTAATGCATGGTTTTAAGAACGGAATAACAATTTTATAAAATAACAAACAAATATATATATATATATATATAAAATGCTACAAAATACGAAAGAAATTTTTTTCCGTTTAAATCGAAATTTGCTATACGCAGCAATGCCGTTTATATATATTACATTTTATCGGTATTGTATACCGGTCTTGTATATACCGTCAATCATATTTTTATACACCTTCGTAGAACAGTGAACGTGTTCGCGCAAGTTATTCACCTACTTGGACTTTACATAAAAATGTTCTTAAAGAGTCATTTAATGTTAAATCTAATGCAGTAAAAAGTTAAAACATCTGGATGCAGTATATATCTGTAGAAACTGAATATATCCTTACCACAAATGGTTCAACGTACAGAAATGGATATTCAAATAGATTTTCGTGTTATCCGTGAGGATTAGATGCCGCTTTACTCGATGGTTTACTCGGTTCCCTTTTGGATTCTTTGATGATGAGAATGCGCCGCTCGCTAATCGACTAATCGTTGGTAAATTCGTTGAATACACATAAATAAATGAAAAGGGGTGGTGGGGGGGACGTATCCATTTTATAATATCGTTGCAAAAGTAAACATTGAATGAAAGCCATTTTCACACCACTTGTTTGCAGACGGTAGGATGCAAAAAGAAGTAGAAGGTACTTGAATACCACATGAATGCGGTTTAATGGATTGAATTGCCATCTGCGAATCGCTGCCGAATTGAAGCGAGATCAATCAGTAATTAATGTTTGAAAAGATTGATTGTGGGCGGTAAAAGGGAGTAGTAGTCGCACGCGACAAACATATGGCTTAAGATGAATTAAACTGAACATTCGTCAACAAAAACCAGCTTGGCTTTACGCAAGAGAATTAATACCAGCATCAAGAGCTTCCCCAACCTGGCCAGTTTCACTGTCGACAAGCAACTTGATTACAAGACGCAATTACTGTAAAACATTAAGAAGAGCCCAATAACGAACGCGTTGTTTCTCGGCAATGCCAGAGCAGATCTTTGGTAGCTCGGCAAGTGTTGAGAGATCGTAGGCGGAAAATTTTGATACATCCACTTAACTGACTGAAACTTGGCCCGACTAAGTACCGCCAGCTTCGCATTATGCGGAAAATTCTTAATGATGTAAAGTTTCAGTTAGAGGAGAAATTCTAGATTGACTACTGTAAAGACAATTCTCGTATCTAAAGTCATTCGGTTAAAGTCAGATCGGTTATATTATATGCCTGCCCAGTATGGACTGACTGTTCACCAGCTCAAGTTAAAAAAAAAAAGTGCAAATTATCGCAAATGATGCCTAGGGAGACCTTTTTATCAAAAGCTTGCACAAAATTACAAAAGAAAATTCACACTAAAAAAAGGTGAAAAAATTCTTATCAATCGACTTTCTGTAAATCCCTAATACATAACTAACTTAAGCAACAGGCCCATCTATTGTATTTCACTTTAATCGAAGATTTCTATTTGTAGATTTTCCTTCCTTGAGTCTACAAAGTAATCCGCACTAATTGAACTGGCAACAATGTAGCAAAGCGCAAGGAATCGAATCCGAAATTAAAGTTAATCTAATACTGATAATAAAAAGAGAATATGACTTCAAACTTGGAAAAATAACTAAAACTACTACGTGATGCAATACGATTTATTAAAAAGTAAAGAAGAGAAAAACAACTTTTTATTATTAGGAATTACTACAGTTTTTAACAATTCAGCTCTCAAGTTGCATATAAAAGAAAAAAAGAAGAAGCAATGTGTGTTTTTTGCATAACTTAAAAGCAGTATACAATGCAACTGAGTTTCGAGCCCGTACATTCAGTATGGTTTGAGAAGCTGTCACAGATAAAGATATCCGAAAACCGTTGCTAAATATATTCAAAATACTTCTCTACCCAAGCGGGGTGTTTGAAGACTCAATTAATATCGCGTAGTCCTTACGCAATTAAGAGAAAAGGATCTATGACTAGTCGCATGTATGATACTTTAGTTAATGTTCTTTATTTCAGCACCTATCCAATGATCAGTGTGACAATGCTTCGATCCAATCATCTTTCATTAGTCATTGGTGCTGTTCTTTTCGGTATATGATATCCCATCAAAATATGCCAACGACTTACGATAGTCAAATAGTCGGACAGACATATACAGAAGCTTGATGCGATCTATTATTATTATTCTTATTTTTATAATTTATTTAGACCATAGAAATAAATTCCTGGCCTAAAAGTAGGATAAGCACTAGCAACTAAGACATGCGACGGTTTTGAATCGATTTTAAAGGATTTTAAAAGCCGGATACATTTGCATTAACTTAAGATAGCCTTGCCGTAGAAGGCACGTGATACATACATCATTTTAGTAAGATTCGAAAGGGGAATGCAATCAATTTTCCAGATTGGTATGAAAATGATGATCGGAAATGATGAATGATAAGAAAGAAATTTGAAGGTCAAGAGAAGTTTCGTCTGTTCCAATACAAAACCTGAGGCTGACATTTGCTATTTAATATTTATCTTTAAAAAGGTTATCGATTTTCACTTCAAAATTAAAGGAGCTATGCACTATTCGTTCACCGAGGAAGTAGTCAAGGCGGATCCTTTCTATCTAAATGTTGGGAGCTTTGTGTTTTGTAGCTCCAAGAAGAGCAGGAAAGACACTCGAATATGGCTCTTGTTCATATAACTTCCACTCATCTTTACTTTGAAGCGGGCTTTAAAATTATTGATAGATGGTCAGACAAGCTAACTCGGTGGAATCGATTACGGTATTCATGCTGTTTAAGAATTTTAAGAATTTGTGTTGTCCTGAATGCGTATTTTAATGCGTTACATATATATTCGACAAAGCCCTGTTTCGAAGAACTTATCCACGATCTTTTCACGGTAGGGGCATATTTTGCTGCCTCTTTTAAACTTATACTAACTAATACTCCTTCAATGCGTTATGTAATCCTTACAGCCAAGCTAAGACAACCTTGAAGCAAGCAAGATTTCTGAGCTCCTGAATATATAACTTAAAGCATCACTTATACTAGCTAGCGAAAGGAATCAAGTAAAGAAGATGGTGAGAAAATGGTAAGTAAATTAAACATAATAACATAAACTTTTAACAAATTTGAAAATAAATTTTAGGATTGCGTGTGCAAATAGCAATAAAAAAAAAAAAAAAAACACATTGATCAACTTAAAGGATTATCAGCTAAAGTATAAGCAAAAGATTTACAAACAAAAAAAGTTTTGAAAACTTTAAAGAATTCTGAGATATTACTCTGTATTTAAAACCATTAAAAATTAGAGACAGAGAGCAAAATTCCAGAACACATTGCGGAAAGAAAAATGCAACCATAAACTTTTTAATAAAATATTTTCTTTACAGTGGTGTCATACAATGTTGTCAATTAAGAATAGATTGATTTAGTTACAAAGTTCAAAAACTGTTATTAAACTTTTTATATAAATTTGTGCTATTCATGTGTCCATGTGGCTTTGTATGTTTTAGACATTTAAATAACAAATTCAACTTAACACCTTTACAACGTTTCAATCATTTAAAGATAAAGGTTAACAATTTTCGTTTATAATATTTTTCTCTTTCTCTCTCGAAATTCAAGTTTTTATTAAAATTTTTATTTATTAAATTGCTTTCCATGGAGCTGTAATAAGGTCGATAAAACTACTAAATAATTAATTGCTTCAACTCCTTTCCCAATAGCTCAAAATAACTTTTACATTATCGCTAGTTACTTATCAATATATTATAGTCGTGACTGTTTTGTTTTTATACCCATCACCGAAGAACGAGCGGTATATACACATCGTCAAAACGTTTGCAACGCCCAGAAGGAAGCATCAGAGGCCACACAAAGTATATACATTCTTGATTAGCATCATATTCTAAGTCGATTTAACCATGTCCGTCTGTCCAGCTGTGTAATGTCTGCCATATACATTCTCCTGAAGCTATCGCCTTCAAATTTGGCAGAAATATTGAAATTTCTCTCAGGTAGGCATTGAAAATGGGACAAATCGATCTAAGTACACGCCCACAGCACCACGCAAACTCAGAACACCTCTGTTTTAAAGGAAATGAAAAATTGGTTTTTTGCTCATTAGTCATAAACTATAGCAAATAAATGCACAAAAACTTGAATGCATATTCGATGGGCGATGCTGTAGAATTTGTGCATAAAAATGGAAAAACTTGACCACGCCTATCTAATATTATAGTGTAACAAAATTTAATTATTTTTTCAATTTCTTTATAACGCGCAGAAACAAGCTTCAAAAACCCCATCAAGTATACAAATTTTTAGGCCACTTTCAAATCCTGAATGCACCAAAACATATCCGACTGTTCGTCTGTCCATCTGTCTGTTTGCGCAACTTTGTAATATTTGTGCTAAACATTCGCCCGTTAGTGAAAATGAAAATATCGCCTAAAAATTTGAAATTGACCTAAACTTTTCAAAGGACACGCCTACTAGGCCAACATGTCTCTACGACAAAAACTTTTGTTTTGAAAATAGAAAAAATCCGCTGCGCCCACTCCATAAGGAAGAGTATGAAAATTTAGGTCTTTTTCAAGATAACGACGATGAGTGTAAAAGATACGGTCACGAGCAAATATAATTTTCGTATTTGTTTTGTTTTTCTTTCGTTTTTCCTTTTTCAATTTTTCACTACATTAGCTTGCTTCCAAAGATGACTTAAGTTATTTGTCTGCGAGAATTTTACTATAGTTATAAAAATGAAAAAAAAAAAAAAAAAAATCAAACCATTTACCATTTATTTAGCCATTATATGAGTCACCCTCAAATCATTGTTGCTTGTTCCCTTCACCCGAAAGAGAAAAGGAAAAAATGCGGGCATAGCGACAACAACGTTAAGTATAAAGGTCATATTT
The DNA here is from genome assembly GCA_000688715.1 of Glossina pallidipes. Taxonomy (NCBI): domain Eukaryota; kingdom Metazoa; phylum Arthropoda; class Insecta; order Diptera; family Glossinidae; genus Glossina; species Glossina pallidipes. The sequence continues at coordinate 447,304 of KK499785.1, forward strand.
AACGAGCAACTGGTAAGTACTTGATGTAATAATGCTTGAGACGTGAAAATTATTGTTATAAAATTAGTTTAAAATTTATAGAAATTTACGGATGGTCAATTGTTGTCAGTCCGGTCACATTTACTATTACATGCTATGCTTGCATTTCTACGACACATTGCATATCAACGTCAATGCATAAGCAATCACAAAAGATTATGACATAACGGACTTATTTGAATGCTTGGCATCATTCTTTTAGTAAACTAACTGTACAATGATCCTTTTGGGTATTTGCGCCAGATTGCATTTCAATATTTATCCTGAGTTATTGTTCGTAAATAATTTGAAATTACTTTTCAAAAATTTCGTTATACATCCCTTGCGGGTATATAAGCATATATTGAATTTGTATGGATGTATATAACATCCCGAAGTACTTGAGATAGAATCACTTTTTATTATATCGAACGATTCAGAAGAATTTTCTAAGTTTGTCGGTTCGCCAATAAGAGGGACATGTTTTCCCGTGCTTCAACCTGCCGGTCGGAATATTTGGCATGGATTAAAAAAATTTAGTACTCCACAGACGAACGCTATTGAAAGAGATTCGAATCGGACCATGTTTTCGACCCATGCACATATAAAGATTTATTTTGAAAATTCGTGATATGAGTGATAGTATTAAACGAAGTAGTGTAGGGTATTCAATGAAAGGCCGTGTCCCACTATAGTGTTGATATTTGTTTTATTATAGATTTTTTTTTTTTTTTTGTTTTCAGAAATTGTGTTAAAATATGATATTTGTGAACCGTTTTATAACAATGGGCCATCGGTGCATTCAAACAGAATCAAGAATTTTTATACACATTGTGGGTAACACTTTAGTGTATTAAAAACGGAAAGAAACAATTAGGACATCAATGCTTTACGGTTATTGGTATAAATATCAGTGGATTTCCGAAAATATATCCACAAGTTTATGTTTTATATTTTGTATTAACAAAAAAGTGCAGGAATGCTGATACATGCTGATGCAAACTGATGTTTAGTGGTATGTGTGCCCATATACACTTACGCTTATACGAAAAGTGTACATGAAATCACAATAATGCAATCATAAATACTTGCTGAATATAGAAACAATTCGCCATTATTTCATGCACCTATATACATATATGCATATACATCTTCATCATTCATTTTACACACAATAAAAATACATAAACTTGTCGTGTGACTGTATTATAAATAAACCTAAACACACATGAGTGAATTTCAGTTTGTAGTAGTGTGATGTGTATTACGTCCACAATGCATACATATCTCATGCACATGGTCGCGCTATGTGCATCACTATCTCTGCTTTCGAATATGTGTATGAATATGTGTATTCTAGTGCATGAATTTTCATGAAGCAAGTAAGAAAGCTTTTCGACAACATTTTAGTATTTTTTTGTATTTGAAGATAGTAAGTGTGTTCGCATTTGAATGAAGCACTGAGCACTGATATGGATCGGATGTGAAAATAATATTTAAGATTATTTGTATCAATCAATCTCTTTGGGTGACGAAAAAACTTGACAAAAACACTTAACCAATAGCTGGCAGCAACTAACTCGAAATAAAACCTTATGCTGCTGGTTAAGGATTTCTATAGTTTTGGCCAACTCCTAGACGTACAAGCAGTAAGTTCGTGTCATTTGTGTACGTTATCCGCTTGAGTGGCAACAATTCCAATGGCCGTGGGCTCAAATGCCAAGTGCGGTAGATTTTTCAACGAAGCCGATAGCCTCAGAGATAGATGCTAATGCTTTCATACTTTTTTAATCTTTGAATTTATTTCTCTGATTAAATTAATTTTAATAATGACAATAACATATTTGTACCCTACATTGTACGTTTTTGTATCTTGAATGCATACATACAGGGACGACGGTATCTTCTTTTAGTCAATATAATGCTTTTATTATATAAAATAATATTAATTCATATTTCTCTCTAATTAAAACAATTTTGAGGTCCATTGTACGCCAAAATACTTTTAGCCATTCATTAAACATGTTTCCATTTTAATTTACGTTATTTTATCCCTTCGACTGAAAAGTACGGAGAGAATAGAAATGAAAAACTCGAAAAAGATAAAATAAAAGCAAAAAAAAAAAAAAAAAAAAAATTATTTAAATAAAAGTAATGCCATGTACCATTACGCGTTCTGTGGTGCAGAAATTTTACACAACATTTGGTGGACGATAGAGCAAAGGAAAGAAAAACTAAATTTTTATATTAACTTTTTAACCCTAGCAACGGTACGTTAAATAATCTAAAAAGTTATATCGGAAGGGAAATGTATGAAATTAGCATAAGTGGATTGTGTGGACAATTCCCGCACCCATCAATTCGCTTTACTTGCAAGCAAGCAATACCTTATCAGATGTGAGGTTAACTTTAAAGCCTTATGTACCGGTATTTAATATATTTTATCGATATTAACTTCGAACTCAACATACCTTGCAGTTGAATGGGAAAATTTCGAAGAAAATATTTAAGCTTAAGCAGAAATATTATTAAAGAGCTTAAATAATTTTAATAGCAAGCAATTGTTTGTCAATTATCAGGAATTGCTATAAAATGAAGAGCAATTAGTTTTAAACTTAAGTAAATCATATAATTATTATGCATCAAGTGTCGTATTGGAGGTCAAATAAGTTAAGTCATGTGATGTATGTACAAGATCAAGAGAGTAACTATATTCCGTTACACATATGTATATGCTTCCGTCTTGATTTCGAGTTGACCATATCGGGACCTAATTAAAGCTCCTAATAATAATTCGTTTTGCTCGTAGGTTCGTTTTGAATTTAAAAATAATGATATAATCCTTGAATAACTGACTAATTTCGCGAATAGGTTGAATCTGCCGAAAGCCGTTACAAATTGACATAATTTGAAGAAAAAAAAAAAAAAAAGAAAATCAAAAAGCTTTAAGTTCTTTGCTTTATAGCGTATAAAATGTTCGTTCACACAGTCCTCGTTAACTTACAAATACATTAATAACAAACACACATATATATATATATTTTGTTAAACATATATATGTGTAAACTCTTGAGTATTGAAAACAAAAAGAAAACAAAAAAGTTATAAATGATTTCCATAGTGGGCATAGACTTCCTGCTTCCTACACTTGTGTAATTCTGCATTCGAATCCATAACCAACTTCATCCCAAATCTGAAAGCATTCAACGCATTCTCAACCTGATATTTATTCAACGTAAAGTATTTTTGCTTGGACCTGTTTTTAAATGCACATAATTATTATCTGAAGAGATCCCCTTTGTGTAGGTAGATGAGGCAGAAATCACCCGGTTAGACAATACAACTTCTCAACAACGATTTATTTGAGGTATGTTTTAATGAAAATTCTAAACTTTTAAGGCAAAGATTTCCCTGAGCTAATAAAGTTTTTGCTCATATTTTAGAAGATCCAAAAAGCATCCACTAACAGAATAAAAAGAAATTTTTCTTTCTTTTTTTTTTTTTTTTTTGGTGAAAAATTCACAATGGCTTTCCCTCTTAAAGTAATCAAATCGAAAGAATGAGCGCGACGTTAGTTACGGCATTAGACCAAATTTTCTAATTTTATTTTATGTTTATGGGATTCGCGGAAAACTTATTTCAATTCTCTGACAATATAAAGACTCCTTCATCCCCCTTTTAAACGCATTGCTCTTGCAATTACACCTTCAAGCTTGTGTATGAGAAGTTGTGTACACTCTATAGTGTATAGGGAATTTTTCAAATGTTTCTAATGCATAGAAAGAAACATGTGCATCGAAGATCCCACACAGTTGATTGGTATAAATAGTAGAACATACCAGAAGTAAAATTTTTTCTATTGCATTAAATTTGGTTTGAAATTTTTTTTAATATTGCGCTCATGATACCGAAGCCGAAAATCATGAAAATCAATTTCTCGGTCTATCGGCAATTCCAACGCCTTTGTGCTACATTTTTGCTTGCAGCATCATAGAGCTTGAAATGAAATCTTCCTCTTCATAAAAACTCTAGCTTCGATTCGAAAGTTAAATAATAAATTGCATCAAAGAGTTCAACTGTGCACAGGCCGAATAGAAATTTTGTTATTGTTTTTATATACTATCAAAACTTACCCCCCCCCCCCCCCCCTAATCGATAATCGATAATGCTTGGGGAATAGGACTAAATATAAATGTTTACATTAAAGGCAAGTTCGTTCAGTTGCAATGCACTTTCTCAATAACCCATACAGATGCATATACTTGCAATTTATGTTTACTTAACAAATATATGATATTTAATTGAGAAAGCACTCATACACACACACACACACACACACACACACACACACACACACACACACACACACACATAGTCATAGTAAAACAAAGGGGAAGAGATAAATAACATCAGTTGACAACAGAATCGTCGTAGACGTAATGACTGAAATTGTTTGGAAAACTTGCTTAGATTTACTTTCTTGGCAATTTGTTTTTTTTTTTTTTGTCTTTCTTTACAATTAAAAGCATTTTCTACATCTTCTCGATAACTTTCATCAATGGAAATAGATTTGTCTTCAACTGCTTAATGCACTGAATTTCATTTCATTTAAATATATGCCGTTCAACAACATATGTCGAAAAAAGCTATATATATATATATATATATATATATACAATAAATAACAACAAGGCCAATGAAGACGTGAAAGACGCTCAGGAATTTCAGCCTGCTAAGGTATTCATTATAATTATTGTCAAAATCCATTTTCCAAGTTTCAAGCGATACAGAAGTGAAAGGTGGACAATAAAAACTTTCCTAAGATGAACGCACACGCATATAGGTGGCAAACGTTATGGGAACGAGCATCACGATGTAGATCGGCATTCTGGATCAACTCAAACCTATCGTTGTGGATGAAAAGACGCAAGGGAGAGGTAAATTACTAGCTCACGCAGTTGTTAACCGATCATGGCTGCTTACGAGGCTACCTATACAGATTCGATCATCGGCAAGTCTGAAATGCGGAGGCACGACAGAGGGTGCTGAGCATGCAATGTTCAGCTGTTCAAGATTTGACCTAGATAGGGTTTCTAAGAGATGCGTATATAAGAGCGAAGAAGCCTGACGCACCGGAAACTGATTTACGCTAAAGACTCTGTACGAATTACGCCGTTTAGGAAGGCAGAAGATGGAAAGAAGAGGAAATGGAAGCCAATAGGATGTTCCGCTAAGATTCCACAAATGAAGAGCATTCCACTGCATTTAGCCTCCCGCGAAATAATACCCAATCGTGGTCCCGCGAAAAAGAGTGGTCGAAGAAGCGTATGTTCGGAAGGAGAGGGGAGGCGCATGCATGGCGAGCCATGTTTACTACTGCCACGGGCCATAAATACCGTTTGAAGATTTCTAGCTCCAGCTCGCCAAACGACACATAAAAAGCCCATACACACCCACCCACACACGCACAATTTAGATTATATACAATCGCAGAAACAAAATGAAAAAGTGTAGAGAATTTTGAAAAAAATATGCAAAGTGTTATTAATTAAATTAATTTTATTTAATAAATAAATAAACAGTTTCCGTACTCTCTTTCCTCTTCTCGCATGAAAATGAAATCGCTTTGAGAACAAATCTATAAACAAAATTTATTTTTCCCTTGCATTAGAAACAAAATCCAAAACATCAATAAACTCAATCAGGATTAGAAATATTGCTAATTATTAGACGTTCAAATAATGAAAGTATTTTATGCAAAGTTTTTTACGATATATTAGAGAGGGGAAGAAGAAGAAGAAGAATAAAAAAAACAAAATATAAAAATGAAAAATAAGCGAAAAAATTTCCGTTCATGTTTGAACTTCTGCCACTGTTGTCATAGATTTAAAATCGAGATAGTTATATGTATTTAGTTGTGATCCGTAATAGTGGAAGAGATTTGAAATAAAGTTTATTTATAGGTACTTTTATGAAATTTATATAATGCTTGCTCTTTCAAAAATATACTTTTGTTTATTTTGTCCTTTACTATTTAAGTATGTTTAGATAAGACTTTTTATGGTACTAATTGGATGATTTTGTAATAAAAAAGAATGTCTGCTATAAAGTTTGCTATTTTTTCTTTTCTTTTCTTCTTGGTTTTTTTTCATAGCCTTTTCTTTCTTTGATAACTTTTTTCGTGCTGTTCTTTATGATACGCAAAAGTGTTAACATATTGCACGTGACAAAGATGATCGTAAGCCATTTTCAATATAGGAAAAAATTTTTGAATTTGACATTTGTCTGCAAGAGTGTTGGCGTTAGGCAGGAACTATAAAAGCGATAAGAATGACAGGAATGACAACACTGGGCCATTATTAACACTCAGAGAGACCACAAACAGTAATTTACACAGACAGGATCTTTCGACTCTCGTTAGTTTGTCTGTTTGTTTCCTTTCCCTTTACTGCTAGTTACTGTGTATTACATGGCATATTAAGCTTGTGCGAGTTGTTGCTACATCCAAAATTTCCTCAGACTTCAGATAGACTCATCGTTTCCTTAATTATGTCAAGCGATTCCGAATGATTTTATCAAACTATTTAGGCATGTCTGTCCAGCTAGCAGTTATATTTTATTTTTTTATATTCATCCGCTTAAGAAGTAATTTTCATAATTCATTTATATACCCTTTGATAACCGGAAGCAACTTTTGATAGACCCATCTTTTCTTATCTCAATCAATTGAAAATGATTTTTTGCAACTGTCTGTCCGTGGGAGTTTCTGATGTTTCACTTTTGATAAGCATATCATTTTAGAATTTTTCAAATATTTTTAGATTTTCGTATCGGGCAGAAAATGATAAATTTTTTGCTAATCTTTTTTTTCTTTTCTTAAAAATATTATTTGAAATGCTTTCGTTAGCTGCATTTTACCATTGCATGCCTTTGTCGTTAACCGCTGATTTGAAAACGCGATTATAACATCAAAAAAAAAAAATCATTCGCAGCCCTTTCTCGATGTCAACAAGTCTGTACTCATGGCAATGTATATGGAAAAAGAATAAAAAAACAGAAAGAAAAAATTACATAACAAAGTTTATAAATCCGATTAAATTTGTCGGGAGTTTGAAAAGGTTATTTCTTTAATTATCATATTTTCATATTTACTTTCTACTTCTGCTCTGCGGGTAGCCTGTACATTATGCTTTGTGGCGAAAATACTTTTAACAATAAACTTGTACGTGAACTACAGAGAAACAGTAAATATTAGGTTTTAAAATGTTTTTGATCAAACTCTATTTTACTATACTAAATATCAAATATGGCAGTCTGAGCTAACTATGATTTATATTGAAATTTTTTCAGATATTTATTCAATTTATTTATTTATTAATTAAACATATAAGTAAAGATATTTAGCTGAGATTGTACTTTATGTACAAAAGTATATATGTACTTGTGGTACAAAAGTATATTAAACCCCTTTATTATACCGATCTAAGCTTGTCTACCCATCCGTCCGTCTTATTATATTCTATTCTACGTAAAGGCCGCAATTTTTTGCGATGGTTCGAATCGATATACCTTTCCGGCCGATTCTCATACAATATCCTATTTCGGAAGATCCCTATATGAATAACTGTAAGATAGTGTAGGATATTTAATAGTGGGCCTTGACCCACTATGCTGTCTTTAAATGCTTCCATTTTAATTTTCTTACATTACGAAAAGCTATACATATAAACATATAAACTTAGCCAGACCAATACTTAAGTATGGCTCTGTTGTGTGGTCGCCTTCCTATAAATGTTATGTTATGTTAGATTAAATACAATTCGCCCAAAAGCAATTTTTGCTACTTGGCTTTAGGAATTTGGATTGTGACCCGCGTCTGTTAGCCTTACCTTCACTTGCGAAACGTAGATTTATCTTTGGTGTGGCCTTCTTAATTAAATTAATAAATGGTATGATCGATCGCTTCTCTAGGAACTTTGTATTCATGAAGCTTAGGCAATGTAAATATAATTATGAGCGTTTCACTCTATTCAGACTCGTTTGCAGAAATCAAAACGATGTCTATCACTCAATCTCAATATCGGACTCTTTACGGTGTACCAAAACAACTATGCTTTCCCTATGTCGCTGCAATCTTAACGCCTTACTATGATTCGCGAATGAACTGGTGTTGTTCACCGTTATCGGTTGCCAAGCGTTTGCATGTTTGAATTGTCTTAGGGGTTCATACGCAACTCGGGTCTGTAGCGGCTGTGGATGTGCCTCTGTGCTAGAGAGTGTGCACGCCTTTTTTTCTCTCTTCATAATTTATGCATGAATTTTATTCTTCCCTTTTCTTTTTTTTCCTCTTTGCATCTTTTTATATACTTTGTATTAGCTTTTAATAACAATTAGTATAACATTTATTCAAATGAATTCGGCGGTTAATTTATTTTAGCTGAGTTTCATGTGTAAATAAAATAAAAATAAAATAAATATAAAATAAAAACTAAGAAATCATCATTTTTTTTATCATATATGATAAATACTCTGAGAGCAATTAATATGCAGTGTTTGAGCCATTAAGCCTGTTAGCCTGTTAGATAGATACAAGATACTTTTTTTGTTCTAACAAAGAGATAAAATATGCTAGATATCAAAAACTGTGAATGTTCATCAAAGCATTTAAAGTAAAAATTCATTTTGTGAAATGAAAATAATTTTTGAATATGTATGTAATACGCGAAAATCTTTTTAAAATAGTTTGGGCATAGTCTTGCTTTTAAAGTTTGAAAAACAAAAAAATTATTATGTTAAAAAATAGCACAACTCTTTGCTTTAACGTTCCTCGTGATGTTGCGGGATTATCACTTCACAAAATCAACATTGGAAACAAAGTTGTTGAGCACAATTCTTTACTTTTTGTAAGTTATATATATGTTTGTCTTTCTTCTCTTTGTATTCCACAAAACAAATAAAACGCTTTAAAGCAGGAAGAATAAGCGACGGAAGAACACTACGCAAATATATCAAATGCCGAGAAAATATTTTTCTATTTTCACTATCTTCCATCTCTCGTGGTTTATGCCCATCGCTGGGAAAATTCGAGAATTTCATCATCCGGTTTGCAACACACAATGGTACGAAAACTGAAACCTACTCTAATAGTCGACCGGAACGCCTCTGGACTCACTTTAATAGCACAAATCGCAACAGCAGTTTCTATAGATCCGGACTCACTTATGAATACGAATGCTTTTTTTAGCTCAATGAGAAATGGGAGCAAATTTTCCGTATTGGTTGCATTTCAATACCCAGCTTATGGCTTAATATGTACAAGGAATTCCTATACGCGGATATCAATTCACAAATTCACCTCTAGCAAATAACGGTTTGACAACAAAGCTAAAGCGTCATCCTCGATTAGATGATTGCATCGCAGCATTGCGAGTTCTCTGAACATGGAAAGTAACTTGTATGCGACAGCTTTTAGGTTCTACATCTCTGCTCTCTGCGCTTCTCTTTTATGTTAATTAAAAAGAAGAAATGCCTCATAATCGTCCAAATAACACAAATAGTTTTCATTATCTCCGTGACGTTAGTTAGTTAACTGTGACATTAGCAAAACGATATCTTCTCTTGCCTTCGCTTTAAAAAAAAGAGAAGGCTTATGAACGGCTATATCTCCCACATAGGCTTTTTAACGTATCACGTTATACGTCCTTCGTTGTTGCGACTGCTTTTGCTGGCAAGCAACGAGTCAAACAAAAATCTCGTATTCGTAGCGGATAAAATTATCTACAAGCACTTGGAACTTAAAGAAAACTACGCAATCTCTTCATTTAACAACACTCTACAAAGTCTGTGTGTTACAAGGCGGAATTGCCGAATAGAGTTGCGAGTGAAAATTGCTCCTGTGAATGTAATAATGAGTGCGAATTAATGCAATGATGAAATCTCAGAGAAAAAATGAAAAGAGATAGAAATATCCGCCCATAAGTTTTGTTCATTCGGTCAAATCATTCGCATATCTTATCTCAAGATGATCCACAATCTCTTTTATGATTTAAATTAGAAAAGATTAGATTCGCAGATAGTGGTTGTTGTTCATTGTCTTAAATTATTTCGTTATGAATCGAATATGTCAATAAAAGGAAGAACTGTGCTTAAAAAAAACAAAAGTGAAAAAAAAAATATTGAAAATATCTTTACAATGAAAAGCTGAAACAAATTGACAGACATTTGAAAAGCTTAACTAAAAGTATTTCTTATAAACAAGTTTGATAGTTTTGCTGATACGACAACAATTGGCAAAAATTGAACATTTTCTATATAAACGTATGTCCGCGGTGCTCAAGATTCGCATTTTACCTTTCTCCGTTGTAATGCCGTAACACTAGACAAATCTTATAAGCAGCTAGCTATTCTTGTGAAAAAGTTTTATTATAAATTATTTTGTGCATAAGCTTCGTGCTGGATTGAAAAGTGGTTTTCGTTATGTTCCTTTCTTTTTGCTTTTTGTTTTTTAACATTTTATAGCAGCAAGAACAAACATGTTTGTGCTCTCAAAAAACGTAATAATAATAAAAAATACAATAAAAAAAAAATCACAAATTCCTTCTCATATTATTTTCAGCAACGAAGGGTAAGAAAGTAAAAAGTAGCATTTATTCATCTTAAGGTGATATTAAACCAAAAATGCTTAGCTATTCGTTAATAGCGGGCATGTTTCATAGAAAAAAAAACAAAGCTAAAAAAAAAATATAAAATACAACTCACACGTACAGACGGGCCGCTCAGGCGCTCATGGCGAGACTCTTGACGCTCTTGAGTATATATGTAATATGGACTGTAAACAGACCGATTGCTCGTCTAATATTTTAATAATCAGAGAAATTGTATTTAAATTCGAAGTTTTCTTTAAAGTCTTGATTTTTTTTTTCATTTGTTTTATCATTATTGATACCGCTTATGAACGCACACAGTGCAGTTGCAAATTTTAACTATGCAACTAATCAAAACTTTCCAACTTCGCCAATTGCGATTTTATAGATGAACATGAGATGGACATATTTCAATGAATAATTTATAACTTACGTTACCTCTGCTTGAGAACATAATTCAACTGATAGAGAAAAAGGAAATCAGGGATTAACAAACATATTTGAAATTATTATTTTTAGATTGAAGAAATAAACTCTTGAAGAGAGAAATTCTAGAAGAAAAAATAAGGATGTGCTTCTACGGCTACGGCTCATATTTAAAACTATTTTGTCTACTTGTGGTACAAGTGCCGCAAATGTTTGCATTATCCCGAAGGACTTGACATAGACACATCTTTTATTACACCGATTGTTTCAGACTCACTTTCTGAATCAATCTATACATTTCTGTCTATCTGTTCGCAAGTCTGTCTGTCTGTCATGTTTTGCTTTGTTCGACCTACAGATCGCAATTTTCAAGATATATTAATGATTGACGGTATTACAGTTCCAGCATAAGCCCTTATTTTGAAAAGTCGTTCTATGAATAACCTCATTAAGCGATGTGGTGTAGAGTGGCCCGCGTCCCACTATAATGTCTATACTTGTAAATAATTAAATGATTTCTAAAGACTAAGACCAAGTGATATAATAGAGGGCAGTTTTCCAGGTACGAATAATTATCGCATTACTTTTGATAATACTACGTAGTTCTCTTCTTAATTGGAACTGAATTGCATTAACGAAGTTTCCATAGAGAGTAAGCCACTTGACATTAGTGGCCTAATCCTAAAAATTATTATACTGCTATTGGCGCTCTCTTTCTCTGCCACATGTAAAAGAATCTGTGCCCTCAGTCGCGTTCTTTTGAATTTGAAATTTTTTTTTTTTTCTAATTACTTGTCGTTTCACTAAATATTCAGAAGTGTTTCTTAAAAGAAAACTTTTCCAAAAATTAAAAATCATGAAATGTATAGTGAAGTTACGGACAAAGCAAATCGAATATGTAGCAAGTAATTTTCGCTTATTGGAACTCAAAATTTTTGTAAAATGCACTTAATTCAGCTGATCGATCCATAGAATTTTCGCTTTCCTGACTAGACCTAGAAAAACTTGCAGCGATCTTTTGTATGACAAAAATAAAAGAAATGTCATTTTGTACGAGTAAATATTACATTTTATTATTGTGCGAGAACGATCTCATAAAATTGTTATTCAGTTCGGCGATTTTCCGAAATTTATACAATGAATCATTAAAAATAGGCATTTTTCTGGTTATCCTGAGGTTTTAAATAGACTTGACTGAACCTAATCTCAATTCCTCGGCTCCCTGCTGCCGTTAGCCAGCATAGAAACCGATTTATATTCAAAGACCAAAATGAAATATGATTTGAATTTCGAAAATCCTTTTCAAGAGAATGAAAGAAAATCGTTAAGAGCTGAAAGAATCTACAAAAAAACAAAAAAAAATAAGTAAGAAAATTAAATTCGGGACCGAATCTTTTATATTCATCACCGTATACCCCAAAAAAAGACAAAAAAAGTAAAAGAGCAAAATTCTCATGCTCTATAATATGGAGTGGGCGCCTTTGATTTCTTCTATTATCGAAATAAAAGTTTTTGTCGTAGAGGCATGTGGGCGTTGCAAATTTTTAGGCAATGTCTTCATTTTCGCTAACGGGAGTATATTTAGCGCAAATACTACAAAGTTACGCGAAGAGACAGATAAACAGGCGAACCAGAATCCAAGAGTTGAAAGTGGCCAAGAATCGGTATACTGTATGGGGTTTTTGAAGTATGTGTCTACGCCTTATAAAGGTATTGAAAAAAGGATTCAATTTTTATACACTATAATATTGGGTAGGCATGGCCAATTATTTTCATTTTTGTGCACAAAATGGCCAATAAAATATGCGTTCAAATTTTTGTGCATTTATTTGCTACCGTTTATGAGTAATGAGTAGAAAATCAATTTTCATTCGTTTGAAAAACAGAGGTTATCAGCTTACGTGGTGCTGTAGGCGTGTCCTTAGACCGATTTAGCCCATTTTCAATGCCAACCTGCGTGAAAGAACTTCTAATGTTTTCGCCAACCTTGAAGTCGGTGGCTTCATTTTTGCGGCCAGAAGAATGTTTAAAACAGACATTACATAGACGGATAGACGGACATGGTTAAATAGACTTCGAATTTGATGTTTATCAAGAATATCTATACTTTGTAGGGCCTCTGATGCTCCCTTCTGGGCGTTGCAAACGTTTTGACAGAGTGAATAAACCGCTCATCCTTCGGTGGTGGGTATAAAAAAGAAATTATGCTTCGAAAACTCAACATTTTTCTTTGATAATGAATTGAGAAAATATACAACGTGCAGGTCGTTCGACTTGAGTCAGTTAGCAGATGATTGTTTGATTAGTTTCTTATGTATTTACCGCAAATAGTCGGAAAGCGTAAGCATTTAAGTGTAATAAAAATTTTGAACAAATGCATGCAATTTTATTGTTATTTGTTCTGAAGCGAATTGAAATGGAAACATATTTTCATAAGAAGAACAATGTTACAAGCAAACAAATACATACACCCATACGTTCAGATATACAAGCAAAAATCAATATATAACTCACTTGCATAACCGAACCGTTCGGAATAGTTTTCTGCTTGTTTTTGGTTTTTTCATGTTTTGTTTATATTTTTACATAAGTAATTTGCATACATATTTAAGAAAATGGATTCATTTAAAAAATCTTATTTGATTAAAATTTTAAAATACAGAAATCCAAACAGTAAAGAACAAAAGGGAAGAAAGGAAAATAAACAATAAATACAAAGAAGGACAAAAGGAAGAAATGAAATTCTATCGTAATATGCATAGAATTTTAGCAAGAATTTTAGGATTACAGTACGTATACACATTCGATATGTACTGGATTATATGTAAGCCATCTATCAGCAAAAAGCATACTAGTTTTATATTCATCAACAGGATGGAGGTGGTATATACTATTACACTTGGCATTCGTTTGTCAACACTTAACTCATGCGTATCAATGCTTCGTTTCTGCATCGAGCTAATTATGTCTGCCCGTCTGTCCATCTTTTATTGATAATTTAATCTAATTAATAATCTGATCTGATTATGTCTGTCCATCTGTCTATCTTTTATTGATGGTCTAAGCGAATTATGTCTGTCCATCTGTCTATCTTTTATTGATAATCTAATCGAATTATGTCTGTCCATCTGTCTATCTTTTATTGATAATCTAATCGAATTATGTCTGTCCATCTGTCTTCCTTTTATTGATAATCTAATCGAATTATGTCTGTCCATCTGTCTATCTTTTATCGATAATCTAATCGAATTACGTCTGTCCGTTTGTCTATCGATTACTGATATATATATATATATATATATATTTCCTTTTGAATGAGATCGTAAGAGTTCTGCGTAAGTAGTTTTACTCTATAATATCCCTTATAAGTCGCATAGTAAGGTATTTATTTATTGTACACCTTCTGGTGGGCGGATTTTGCCCTTTCTTACGCTGCAATTTCAAAAGGTTTTAGTAAAAGTTTTCTCTAAACTTTGATTTAGATTGCAAAGTACAATTTTTTTCCTTTTATAGACCTTATTCTGGCCGGACCAAGTTCACTGACGGCTTTGATGCGTGAGCATCGATTAAAAACCTGTAAGTTGAAAGTTATTTCATTGCAGTTTTTATTATTTACGAGTTTTCCAATAGTAAGCGGGAGGCGAACGGATGTACGGTCGGACAACTCAGAATCTTTCGCCGGCCATTAGAATACATAGATAGTATGATGACTCTGCATATTTGGCCGCACTAGTAATGGGAAGACAAATCGTTTATTCTTCCTGTTTGCGGTGATATTTATGACGAATATGCGAATTTTATAGTTTGTTTTTATAAAAATAATTTTGCGACCACGAAATTTGTTTTAAAGATTTTTTTTTTTTGTTTTTTTTTTAATATTTCAAACGGTCGGACAGAATTAGTAAAATTTCTTAATAGTTGCTAAAAATAGTCAAACATTAAGAATGAAACTTTTATCTTATTATGCATTATAAGAAGCAGAAGAACGAAAAGAAAATAATAAGTAAAAAGATTGTATTCGACTATGGTCGAAGTTTTTGTACCTACTACCTTTACCGTAAGGAATTCTAAAGAAAAATTATATAATAGTAGGTAGGTGAACGTGTTCGATTTTTGCCATTTTTGCGTAGGTGCTATAGGAATAGGAATGTATTTGTGAATGTCTGCTATAGTTTAAAAATACTGGTCAAAATTGGGTTTTTGATAATAAAGGTATTGTTCTTGCTTTAACTTGTATTCGAGGATTGCAAGAATTATCCGGGTTGCAAGAATGTTCATAGCTTTTGCCAAAGTTTAAAGCGGATAATCATAATTTTTGTGACAAAGCGAATCTTAGCCATAAACGTTATAGAGATGAACACGGACCGATGGATGGACACGTGCTCTCATAGTTAGGACGATTCAGGTTTTGATGTGCTCATCTGTATGTACACATATATTTTTATGTGTTTATATACATATGTACATATACATGTATATATATATATATATATGTATATATGCATTATATGCTCTCTGAAGTTTTCTTTTCGGTTTTGCGAACATTTCGACAAAGTGAATACATCTTCCAACGTTCGCTGGCGGATATGAGAACCAAAAAAAAAACAAAACTTTGCAAAGAGATTACGTGCAGGTTTGTATATTAAAATTCAAAAAAAGGAAATCTGTTTTGCATACAATAATGCAAGCCAGCTCATAGCCGAAAAATTGTATTAATTTTTGTTTGGTTTCGCTGGAGATTCGTTTAAAGATTTAAGAAAGAAGAAACTTGAAAATGTTTCAAAAATATTTAGATAACTAGATAGTTTTCTTTGAAATAATCTTTTGCCAAAAATGTCAACATTGGATTTCATCATTTTAAAATATTGTTATATTTATTTTGTACACGTTAGTGACATATGTAGACATGAAAAATTGTTTATTTTAAACGTATCACCTAGAGTCTGATACAAAATAAATGAACGAATAAACAAATTCACTTTGCAGTTCTTATTCTTCTTTTCGTTTATTCATTTAAACTCATTTTTATATACTGCTTAACTACACCGCATATTCGTTTAGTTATTAGGTTTAGTATCTCATACAAATAATCATTGTAATGTGTATGTCATGTGAATGACTCTAACTTGACTCTTCATAACGAAGGATGTGACTGTATACTCATCTTATTAAAACGTTTGAAACGTTCAGAGAGAAACTTGAGATACTCTATAAAATTGAAATACTCTTGATAAGTATTCAATTTTGAATCGATCTAATTATGTCTGTCTGTCCATACATTCATCCGCCCCATCCGCTAATACGCATAATGCATGGCATGCATAGATACTCTACTGGCCACAAAAATGGAAGGATACTTTTCTGGTCTAAGAACAGTGCAACATGAGTAACGAACAATTTGCTTAAGACAAAAGAAATAACGGGTTTTCCTTATTACTCATACATTGCAACAGATACGACGATAAAAATTCCCTTGGACATTCTGTGGCGGCTCTTACAGTGAATACAGTCCAAAAAAGAAATGGTCTAAACATCACTAGCCAATATTTGAACATCTCCATTGAATAGCTCCATTGACAGCTGGCTAGAGCGAGAGGAGAGCGAGAAGAGGCAAACAATACAACCCATCGAATTTCTATGAACGGATTGCAGCGAGTAAGATATATTCACGTTGGAGTAAACTCTGAACAGTCCCGCTATCTAGAACAATGTACTGCTGATTGTAAGCGTGTCAGTAGATTAAGTGTAGAAATATTGTCTCTTTTAGCTTGGAGGCAATTTTCCCATCTTTGAATTTGTCTTAAAATCCAAATATCAAATATGAACGATATATACATGGATAGACGGATAGATGGAGAGACATAGTTAAATATTTTTCACATTATGAGTTGAGCAATAGGCTAACTTGCATAATCTTGATTTTTGCAAATTAACTAAGAGAAAAATTATTATCCTCTTGCTTGAATGGTCGTAAAACGGAAATCATTCCTACAATTTTTTGCTTTAAATGATAGGTATCCGAAATTCATTGTAAGTCAACTACACTGTGTTCTCACTTGTTTTCATTTATGCTCAACAAAGTACCTTCGTCGTCTGGTTTTTATGACTATAATATTTAAACGAAAATATTTCTTTTTTCTGGTCCTCATTGCCACAAATAATCAAGTGCTTGAGAAACATCATGAATGTGAAATGCAATAAAAATGTTTTGGAATATTGCCAAGAATGTATTCACATATATATATCTATATATATATATATATATATATACATATACATATATACACAGATACATATATATATATATATACATACATAAGGCATTCTTTTTTCTCTGCTTATTTTTGCTTTCGTTTTCCTACTATCAGCCGATTAAATCCCGTTAATTAAAAAGAAAACAAAAACAAATTTTCCACAATTTAAAAATTTTGTCATATATTGAAAAGTAAGCCCTAAACGAGAGTGAAACGCAATCGATTGTATAGATTCAAATAAGTCAAACCATGTTGGAAAAATCTTGGCGTCATTATATTTAAACTATTTTGCTAACAACAACAAAAAACTTATAAGACTGCGGTTAACCACAGTCAGCTTACAGAAATGAAAATGTCGCAGCATGTATACGGGAAAGGCGGCTGGAAGCTTGCGATTATCGAATTTTCTTTAACATTTAGTGCTTCATTAGCATTTAGTTTCCTTCTCTTTTTTTTTTTTTTTCAATACTTTTTCTCATTATGTTGGTTAACGAAGCAATCGGCGTTACAAAAAATGTTGTTAATAACTAACCTTAAATATTGGAATAGTTTAGTTATTACTAAACACTTAAATATAATTTTATTGAAAATTTATTGCTTTTAATTTATCAGTTGATTTACAGTCAAATGAGTGATTTCCATGTCATTACAATATTGTGTTCAGAAAATAAGGGGAATTTTTATTTTAATATATACGCGCTCATCGAATTTTTATGTTCTTGTACCATTTATGGTACAGGATGTATTAAGTTAGTGCGGTCGCATGTAACACGGAGAAGTGCTTAAGATAGACCCACCTATTATTATACCGATCGATTCAGAATCAAAATCTCAATTGATTTTAGTTTGTCTGTCTGATATCTGTCCATGTCAATTTGTGTTCAAGCTGCAGGTTCGCAATTTTTGAGATATTTTGATGAAACCTGATACAGTGACGTGCTTTGACCCAACGACGAACACTATTGAAAATGATTCGGATCGGTCCACTGAAAAGTTGTTATATAAAAAAAATTGTAATTTTCAAAGTGGCAAAACTGCCTTGGGTATTCTAAATTGGTGTGAAAACTTTGGACCAGCCGGGGAAATTTTTGAACCCCTTCATATAGCGAAAACTGAAGTTTATACGAAAAAAAGGTATAACTTTCAATCCTTCATGATGAATATTATATCATAATAGTAATTTAACATAAAAAAATTGACTGTATCAAATTTAGACTATCTCGGCCTATTTTTTGATCCTACTCTACACGGAAACTGATCCTTTGTAGAGCAGAAAAGTCAAAGTTTTAATATGTGGTGATGAAAATTTGCCCATAATAGTAATTTCTTACAAAGATAAGAATTGTGTTAGACAATGTGGCGTAGGGTATTTAATGGTGGGCCTTGTCCGACTATAATGTTCTTACTTGTTTTTTTTTTCATTACATTTTAAAACTATTATTAACATGTGGCAAAAGTTTTATAACGTTTGGTTTGTTTGCTTATAAACTGAATCGCCTTTTTTAGTATCAGCCATAGAACTCTCTGTACAGACTTTTACTGACTCAAAGGCAATTACTTTCAAGCAACTTGTTTACTCAGAGCCATGTTAAGTAAATTTAGAGCTCTTCATGACATAAGCTCGCTCTTTTTCTTACAAAAGTAATGTAGTGGATAATTGCGACAGTATGGGAAGAGGGCGTGATCTTTTCCAATTAATTTTATAGACCATTATTTTAATTTGCTTGAATTGTTCTAATTAACATTCCCACTCTATCTACGAGATGTTTAATATATAATCGACTACTGTTAAATGTTACTGACAGCTTATGTCCAGTTTAATATTTTTCAAATTCAAGGTCGGTCTGATCAGCCAAGTAGGTAAGAATATTAATACCAAGTCAGTAATCGCGAGTTCGAATCCTTTCCTTGGCTGTAGCTATCCTTTCTTTAGTCGTAGCTATATTGAGTGTTCGATCGGTAAACGCATAACATTTATTGTTTGGGCATATACCGATTAGACTTCGGCCACCGCCTACCTATTTCTTTCGCTTTCGACTCTTTTTTCCTGGCAATCATCGTGTCAGACGAACAAAGGACATCTCCTCAGTGATTGATCACATTATAAAAAAAAAGAGAAAAAAATTAAAATTCTTCTTATTTTTTGAGCGCAATACTAAGTGTATGAGTATATAAAGTGGGACACAAAGAAACATTTTGCTTTATTTAGTCAATTGCTTGATCCATATAAGTATAAAATACTACTTCAATATGTTCAAAATGATACTATAAAATAAATAACGATAAGATAATGAATAAAGCAGTGCTTAAAAACGGTAATAATGAAAGGCCATTGGCTATATCAATAATTATAGTCACTTATCATTCTGGTTATAACAACCAGATATACATATCGACAATTTATAAAGCATTCTTGTTGTTGAGCAGTGTGACTCGATTTACATATGTTGATCCGCCCTAGAATTATTAAACAAAGTCATTCTCAAAAAGATCAATGTAAGTATCAAGTCATATGGGACTTGTAAAGTATGAGGAGAGGCTTTTATTATTTCTTTCTTAGTTTTTTTTTTTATTATTTCTAGTACTACGGGGTTCAAGAGACTCCATAGCAAACTTCCAGCTTGGGTCTGACGACCTTGAACAGACAATTGCGGAATTTACGGAAGCGGCTGCGGTTGGTCCAACCACGGGAAAACTTGCTCAGTGGCTGAGTGTGGAATTTCATTGCGATTGAATGCCTGACCTAAAGAAAGGCAGGAGTTTTAGATGGGCTTCGCTTTCACGAAAGGGAGGGATACATTCACACAGGTGCTCTCATCTGGCACTCAGACACCAACCCACAAATCCTCCAAACAGTTATCTGTGTATTTTCTCACTTCGTCTATCATTGGGCACCGTGGGGTTAAGTCTTCACGTCAGCACCCACCCAATTACTTACTGCTTTCATAAAGAGATTTACACTGGTATGGCTATTACTCCATATTCCTAGCGTTTATTTCGCACAAAAAAAAAAGAACTGGAATGAAATGGGGAACATGTTCCGATTTCGGGATTAAAAGTGAAAATGGTTCATTATTAGGCGCAGCAGATCGTTCGTCCCTAAACTCAATAAAAGTCACGCAGTTCTATCATGAATTTGTTGGCGAATATGAAAAGGAAGCGAATTCGTTTAAAAAAAAAACGCCCTCACATGTATGTGAAGCTTTTTAACGAACTGAAATTTCTTCGATATCTGAGGAAGTATGAACTACCTCCGTCAAATATACAAAAACTTACATTGTTGGCTCTTTTTAAGCAAATTTCTTAGGAATTTGTTAAGTAAACTTTGCCATTTATCTAACTAAAAAAATTCTAAATAAATATTTGAAGAAGTGTGGTTATGCAATTTTTATTTTAAATATATAAAAAGTATTAAAAAAATTTTAAAAACACAGAGAATATTTTTAAATCATTCTTTTAGTTCAATTTTAGAAGTTTTTCGGTGAGTATTTTTATGCACAAAGAAAGAAATCAGTTTTTGATAAAATCTCTGCATATTCACATCTTGAAAAAAAAAGGTATGATCATTATTATATTATAGTCGGGCTATGGCGACTTTTTTATACCCTACACCACTTCGCTTAGTACAATTAATCGCTCATTTTGGTGATAATAGACGAAAGAGTACATATTTTTTTCATCAAAGCCGGCATATTAGAAGGGTAGATTTTCACGCCTTATAAGAGATTCCATTTCATGATAGCGCCTATAGAAGTCGATGTCCAAAAAAATTTCACCTATGTGATCCACCTTCCTGTCGTTAGTTTCTTTTGCTGAAACGCTCCTATGAATTAGTAAGATATCATAAGATATCTTATAAGAAGTAGGAAAAGAAATAGACCAATCTGGTTCAAATTAGGTTCACTTAATTTTTCTATTTAATTACTAGCATGAGCAAATTTTCATTTCAAAAAAATTAGCAGTTCGCCTTTTTTGGCATATAAAGGTTTACGTTTCATGATAATCCTTATATTCGATGATATCCGCAAAGTAGCCCTACGGGGTCCAAATTCGATAAGGTAGATCTCTTTGTCAATTTACTTTTATGAGCCAATTTTCGCCATGAAATATTGGAAATTGAATCTCGTTACCATATAAAGCTTTAGTTTCCACAGGAACAGTTATATGAGAGGGGCTACAAAAAATTGCCCCAACCGATCCAAAGTTTTCATACAAATTTAGAAGACCGAAATATTGCTATTTAGTGATTTTTGCCTTGAAATTTTGAAAATTGCAATTTTTTCCCATTTAATAACTTTGCAGAATAGGGCGTTATATGGAAAGTGGTCGAAAAAAGGACCGATCTAAATCAATAACAATCAAATCATTATCAATAGCGTTCGCCCTTGGGCCAAGGTGCGCCAGTTTGCCAAATTTCATCAATCTATCTCAAAAACTGAGACCTGCCGCTTGCACACAATATGACATGGACAGACATCAGACGCAAAGAGGGACAGCAAGACTTAGATCGATTTAAGAAATGATTCTGAATCGATCGGTAAGTAAAAGATGGGTCTACTTTAAGCATTACATATGTCCGCACTGACTTAATATACCCTGTGCCACAAGTGGTATAGAGTACAATTAGCTAGTTGGCGTAAACAAAACTATTTCGAACGTTTAAAATTGTACTTCTTTTTTTTTCTCTTCTCCAAGCTAAAGTAACGACAAGTAAACTAAAAGCATAAGTCGTCTCTTTCTAATCTTTGTTTCCTTTCCCGCAACTCTTGTGGCTTTAAAAGATTTTAACGTTAATAGGAAGATAGTTAGATCGATAGGTTAACATTTTACGTCCATTTTTATCTGCTATCGACCTCATCCTTGAGTACGGGATATAAAAGAAATGAAAAGCAATCATTGGCCGGAAACCTGAGCTATAATAACAACAACGAATTGCGAATGTTCCATAAAAAGAGGATTAAAAAAATAAATACCTGTTCAAAGGAAAGAATACTCCAGAGAGGATAATATAAAACATGAATATCCAGAATTTTTGTAAGGTTTCGATGGCGTAAACATTACCGTTCGTTGCATTGTTGAACGAAAGCAAACTGGCAAAAAAAAAAAAAAAAACTGCTAGTTGTTTGCACTCGTAAACATACATAATTAAAAAATTTCAAGTGCACAGACGTTCATGCGTGTGAAGGCAATGGAATTTTCTGCTTTAAAGAGCAGAAAATTTCACTGAAATTGAAATTAATCTTACAAAAAACAAAAAAAAAACAAAAAAATAAGTAAAGCAACTGTCATAAGCATTACGCGCGAAACCGAGTTACCTACATTTATAATATATATTAAAAAAGCAACGAATCAATATTTTTTTTTTTATTTCTTTCATTTAATTTCTCTTTGATATGGTGGGGTGGGCCGGGAGGGGGGAGGGGGGGGGGTTAGGGAAGGATTTCAGAGTTATTTTCAATTAACACTTGTTAATACGATATCCAATATAAACGAGTATTTTAATATGTAAACAGCATGGAAGTTTTTTTTTTTGCACTCAAGCGTTACCTGATTCGAGAGTAAACAATTATGGAAAAAGTAACACACTTTTGCCAATCATCGGGAAAATAAATATGTTATTAAACGAACATGTTCTCCATTCAGCTTGAAGTCTTCTCAAAATGCACACACACACACACACACACAATCATAATTTGGTTCATTGCCAAGATACCGATACCTATGTGGTTTTAGTGGTTATATTTAGATAATTGAGACAAAAAAGAAAAAAAAGAAAGAGAAAGTGATTGCGTGGTCCTTATAAATATTTGTGTCAGTTAATTCGGAATCCGCGATATGTGGTAAGCTTTTCGTTTAATCTCAGTCATAGATTTACAAGGAAAATACATCCTTCAACGACATTCGATCAAACGCATTCGACAACGGGAGATACAGCAGCCAAGACATTCCATTGTAAGGTTTGAATCGGTGCAAAAATTCAAATCTATTAAGGAGCCAGGATTTTCATTTGACAATTTATATTAAAATACTCCGGGTTCATAAGTGTTTAGCCGGTAACAAAGTCCCCAAGGACGAACTAACTATCATGAACTAACTATCGTGAATGCATTAAAAATTCGAAACTTCAATTTATCTCATTTTGATTGAACATTCATGCCTCCGAAACGTATGCGTGCACACTTTAGTTCGCACACATTGACTGATGACCAAAAAATTCGCCTGAAAAAGCAGGACCTATGATCCCTTCGCTCGATTACAAACCGCATACGTCCAGTTTAACATTTTTTGATTCCTACTATGAAGACACATCGTAAAACTTGCCCTTGACATTTTCAAGGGCATTTTAAGGGCATTCTTTCACGGAGAAAGGCACTAAAATCCTGCTAGCTAGTCCGGGCAAGGTCTGAAGGAAATTAGTTTAAATGAGAATATTAGATTTTGTCGAAATAATAATAATTTTTATCTTTTGAAAATGTTCTGCTTACTTTATAAGACCCTTTTCATATTAGATACCACACATTCAATGTCGTGCAATACAGAGATGCCTTTGATGGTTTAACGTAGGTAAACTACCTTGTCGTTTCAACTTCACGGTTCTCGATGACAGACGGGTTAATTTTGCGTAACCGGCGCCCTCCAGTGAGTTAGACAATCCCTATAAGCTATGGGCCTAAAGTACACTGGAGAATACACATATGTCTATTGTGTATGGCTCAATAAACCCACTCTGATAAGTGTTAAGATCTATGATTAACTCTAGTTATTCACTTTAGGAATGATAGGAACCGCAACCACCGCGATACCCCCGAAGGGGAGTACCCAGCAGCCAGGACTCACACATTGGTTAACTGCTACGTTCAAACTGGGGACTGGACATACTAGTTTCCACCGCGGACTCCACATGTATGTAAATATGCAAGCTTCCCCCCGAAGGATCTTAGCAAGCACCACTCTGCAGCACACCAATGCTGTCACCTCTATCCGCAGGTACTCGTGACATTGTGAGTGCGCTCCTGACCCCCGTAGAGCTTAAATTTAGACTATAAAGCCTTTAGCTTTCACAAGTCTTATGCTATAGAGTGTGTTCACTTTGTGCGGATGTATATAATACAGAGATATGCTTAAGGTAAACACACCCTTTATTGTAGCAATCGATTCAGAAGCACTTCATCAATCGGTTTAACTTTATTTGTAAAAGTATCCGTCTGGCTTTCAACAGCTCTAGTTTTCTCTTCATCTGATGTATGTCCATGTACTTTCGTATCCAACGTCCAGGCTTCAATTTTTAAGATCCTTTGATCTGCTGACGTGTTTTAGCATACAGACAAATCCTACGCGAAATGAAAAGGAATTTTATCATTTCTACGGACGTTCTCCATATAAGTCGTACTTTTGAAA
Organism: Glossina pallidipes; assembly: GCA_000688715.1. Taxonomy (NCBI): domain Eukaryota; kingdom Metazoa; phylum Arthropoda; class Insecta; order Diptera; family Glossinidae; genus Glossina; species Glossina pallidipes. The sequence goes on from KK499785.1 coordinate 472,043, forward strand.
GAATCTTTATATGAAAAAAGTTTCAAATTTTTAAAGTTATCCGATAAAAATTGTTAAATAAAAAAATATGTTACCGCGATGTGCAAAATTTTTGTATGAATAATCGAATGATTTTGAACCCTCTGTCATACATTTATGCATAATAGTAACTTGGCATAAAGCTTCACTCATTTTCATTTTCGACCACACAGATATATTTACTGGACTTCGCCTCATATAAGGATTCTCATGTAAAAGAAGCCTTTATATAGTGAAAATGCCTAATTTTTAGTACTTAATGAGAAGCAGATGAACAGAGCAGATGTAGAAGATCTTTGACAAAAGAACCAATTCTTGTAAAGTAGGATCGCATCAATTTCTTTTTATGTGAGAGGTCCAATAAAAATTGTTTCGTTTGATGTAGAGTGCATAATGATCGGACTTGTTCGAATATAATGTTTTTACCTTTGATTAGTAGAGAAGGGTTTGATTATTTTTTTTAAAAATTGCCATTAGTGTCTCCTTATGTGTAAACACTTTCCATTCACGAAAGGAAATCACTACCATTTTGAGAAGTAATCGACTGACTGCGCGTATGCCGGATGCGTCAAAATCAATTAATATTTTAATTTAAGCTTCAAAGTTAAAAAGCAGTTTGAATGATTTGATATTCACCTAATTAGGCCAGCATTGATGACTTATCTTTTAGTTGATATGAATCGATCAGCAAGATTATGATCTATTTTGTTATTTTTTATTAGGATTATTTTAAAGATAGAATGTACTTCAATACATTCATAACATTTTAGGATTGTAACGAAAGACTTGAATACAACTTTGTATAAATTTTGAAGATAATCATCCGTGTGAATAGGTTTTTATAAAAATCTCATCAAAATGTGAATACAAATAATCAAGAACGGGCTGAAAGCTTATCGAATGCTTTTCATACCTCAAGTGATTTAAATCATTAAATAAAAAAATTCATAAGTCAAGTCATTTTAAGACAACTTTAAGATTTTTTTTTAACAAAAGCGACAAAACACACAAGCAAGAAAATTATGTTCGTCTACGAAGGAATATTCTATGTCCACCAAATATTTCTTGTTGCAGTCCATGAATAACGAGCCCATTTTTTTATTTTTAAAAACCGAAATATTCTTAGTTTAAATTTTATATTGTGTATCGGTGTGTTCGTTGCCTTTTCAACGACTTTCAATTTTTCGGCGAAGGCCATTGTCATCATGGACATGCTCAAACTTAGCCAAGATTTGATGTTAATCAAAAAGATGAACTTGTTATGGGATCTCCGACGATTCCTTCTGAATGCTGCAAAAGTGTTGGTAAAATGAATATATACCTTCACCGTTTGATGGCTGACGAATGAAATAATAAAAAAAGAGTGATTTCGAAGAGTCCGAGGTTCATGTAAAATATCTGATTAATAAAATTAAATAGTGTTTCCAAAAAACTAAAAGCAAATGAATTCGTAATATTTCCCACAAGTAACTTCAACTACAGTTTGAGATGAGAAAACTTTATTTACTTCAGGGCTTACTTGCTATGCATCCTTTTTTAATCGATGAATTGTGGAACTAAAGAAATTGCGATTGTTTCAGCACTTTTTCGAGCCCTTAACGGAGGGTTTAAATACGCTTATGTACACATACGCCCCATGTATACGCCTTCATTTACAATAATCTATCTTCTATTAATAGTTTTACCATTCTCCCTTTCTTTCTTATCTTAATCGCAATACCTACAGGTGCTCCATTAGATCAGTTGGTTGGAGAG
>KK499785.1:484006-524462 GCA_000688715.1 Glossina pallidipes
CGAACAATCATACTTGTGATGAAGAGAAATACACATTGCTGGATGATAAGGCTCCTCAGGTAAACTAAAAGGTTGACAACGATTTACGTTAATCTCAGGAAAATTGGCAAAGCAAAGATCAAGCAGTCTACCATTACAATTAAAGGTACAGTTATATTGACCTAAATTATGGTCAAGTAATTCATTAAAGAACACTATAGCTCTTTCAGATGTTGAGGAAGGAATTAAACAGGCAGAATTATCACTGTTACACCAATTTAATGATTATAATGTTTTTACTTATTCTTAACACATTCTTGGAAATTTGGAAAAAATTATTTTATAAAATGAAGGAGATAATAATATAAGAAAGTTTCTTATCAAATTATGATTTTTGTTAATCGTAATTTTGTAAATTTTCAAAAAATTTGCTAGTCATTCTTTATTATAGTTGTTTAATGCTATTTCATACATACATATATATATGTGTAGTGCATAAGTTGATCAAGTGGCTCCTATGTAACATATAAATGTTGAAAAGGTAAACAGATATGAAGCCGGCTTACTATATAAACAACTTATTCGTGTCCTATAGGTAGAAGAGCATAATAGAGAGAAAGAGAAGAGAGAGAGAGAGAGAGAGAGAGAGAGAGAGAGAATAGGATATACTCTTACGAACCATATATTTATTTTCTGATATCTTGTGCTTTTGTTATGAGCAATGCGTTAATTAACTGAGAGTATTGCCAAAGGATAATCAAGGAAAGAGTTTTTCAATTAATTTCTTATATCAAATATAAAAATTTTCCTTCTTAAACGAAGATGAAATAATTAATTAACTAATCTAGTCCGTCTACTATTATTATTATTATTATTATTATTATTATTATTATTATTGCGCTGGTAACAATTTTCTGCGATAAATGTTAAAATGTCAACTATGCCGCGTGGTTATTACTCGGATGCGGATGTTAAATAAAAATCCAATGCTTTTTATGCATAATATTGAAAGACATTAAGTTGCGTTGTGTTTGTCGTTAAAAACTTGTATAAGTTCTACTCTATGCTAGTCTGGTAAAAATAAAAGCTCACAGTAATTAAATTGAGATTTCATTTGCAAGACCGACCTTTCGACTTTTTTCCAATTACTTAATGCATACGTAAATCTTTGAGTAAAAAAAAAAAAAAAAAAAAAAAGAAAATAGAAAAAAATGCGATATAATTTTTGTATTACTTGCAATTAATTGCAATAACACGTTTATGGTAATCAATCTTAAATTAATTACAATAAAACATTTCTACGAAAGAGATAAAACTAATTGTAGAGCAGACAGCGCACTTAAAAGTTATTATCTTGACGAGAAACGAGTGAACGAATTGTTGCATTTAGATTTCTTTGAAAATCGTTTTATTGAAAAATTCATGTATTGTGTGTGTGATGCATAAAATGCTTTAGTGCAAGGATATGAAAGCACTTGTTACAGCAAGTAATCGGCTTAAAAAAATCTAAGCATAAATAAACTGAATTCTTACAAAATTTAATCATAAAGGAAAGGGGGGGCCGACGGGTAGAGAAACCTATATATTTTAAAAATGTATCGATTGCTCTTCTTATAAAAAGAATACTTTTTCCTAAAGTTTGACGATAACTTCACGATACGAGCAATAAATTAAATTCTACCAAAAGTTTTTTATATCGGTAAAGTGTGGATGTAAGTACCTGATCAGGTTGGAAGTTAAAGTCGTTTCAATTGTTTGTTTTTTTTTTTTGTTTTTTTTGTACTGCAAAGTTGCTTGTTTGTAATACTTCATGTTTTCTTTTATTATATGTTTTGCTTGTGTATTGAAAGTCAAACTTCGGGTATGTTACGTTACAGGTGTGAAATAGCATGATTACGCTTACATACAAGAACGTACTTGTGTCTATGAGTAACGTTGTCGAAGCTTTTTTGTTAAAAGTATGCGGTAACATGCTTACGCTTACTTTGTATGTTACGCTTATAATGATTTCATATAATTTATTTTTTCTTTTCTCTTTTATTTTTTCATTTTAATTTTATCATCACATTAACATAATCTCTACAATGCAACACAACACACTATCTTGGCAGTTTGTTAATGAAATCACATTACTATTGAATACTTTCGCTACTACTCCATTTCTTGAAGTCTTCCCCATCTCAAATATATATTTTAAAAACAATCTCTTTAATAGAATGTGAATAAAAAGAATGGAAACGAGAGTGACTGCAATACAGTTATTAAATAAAACGAGGTAATATCATCACCATATGATATTTGATAACATAGTTTTATTTAATTCTTGAGCCGTAGATGGCATCGTATTATAGGTAATCACATACTTGAGCAATTAGAAATACCATAGTGACATAGCGTTTACCCTACAATACTTGACCTAATTCATATAACGATTTTTCAAAATAAGTTGTAATATGGATAGTACGCGAAAGAGCAGTCCGATCCAATCCATTTTCAATGACATTCACCTTTGGTCAGAAAGATGGTAGTGCAACAAATTTTGTCAAAATATCTGAAAAATTCACAACTTTTACAAAGTGATTCTAGTCTATCGCAAGTCTTTCTGTATGTTGCGTACATCTGTACAAACTTAATATGCCTTTATACCACGAGTAGTGTAGGACATAATAAAATAGCATTTAATCTTCTTAGCAAGTACTTGAAGACGCCTGTAACTTGATCACAAGAAAACACAACGGATCAAAGGACAGACACGTTTAGATGTCAATCAAAAACTAATTGTGAATTTGATTTTGAATCGATCGAAACAACTAAAGGCGTGTCTATATCAAGTCTTTCTGGGTGCTCTATATATCTGCGCACAAACTTCACGTTTATCATAAGTGGTGTAGGAGTTAAAAAGCATATTATAATATACGGACAACGGAATTCATCCAGCACCCATTCATACATTTAATTGGCCACTTTAAATAACGAAAACAAATTCAAAATATTAAGCAAAACTTTAAACTCTAATGTCGAAAGAGGAAACAAGAATCGTGTTTTCTTTTCTTTTTTTTTTTTTTTTTTTTTTTTTGTTAACTAGAATTTTTTTAATCTATTTTTAAAATTTAACTCAACGGCAGCGGGGAGGGGAATTTCAGAACAAATTTTGCTAAATTATTATGATTTTGGTAGATATGAATACAAGTGAATAAATGAATTGATTAACGTCAGTTTATCCTGTTAAACAATGCACGTAAGGCTTCCCAGTTAATGTGAATTGTTCGCGTTAGAGTGTGTAATATATACATATATATATTATGCATATATATTTTTTCCCTCCTATGGATATAAAAATATGATGCTACTTAGTTTCATTCACGTCAATGTTTTTATTTACCTTGTAGAGGTAGATAATGATGCGTATGAAAACTCATTAAGTGTTGTTGTGTACAAATACTAATAAGGCGAATGGTATGCTAATTAAAAACAAAGTAAAAAAGTGACGTACGTGCTTTAAAGCGAATTTGGAATACCCGCCATCTCATCTTAATCTTAACCAAAATAATTACTTTTCTATTCATTGATTCGAAGAAAACTCCATCCAATTCATCGAAAATCAAATTTTGAATCTTTTCGAAATTTAGAATTCATCATAATCAAGTGTGTGCGTGTTGACCAAGAGTATTTATAATAAATAAAATTATTACTGCTCAACTAACTAAGTATCATCATCAACATTACAGCAAAAAAATTAATGTACAGCTAGCTAACCCTTCGTTGCTGGATATAATAATTTTTCTATTTATTGAGTCATTCATTTCAATGTGTCTAATATCTACGTAGGTGGCATGCATAGAATAGTTAAAAAAAAAAAAATAAATAAATAAATACTTAAATGTGTGTTTAATTTAATTGTAACATATTTTCTGTAAAAAAAATGCCAAGTTTTTAATGACAAATAAAAAACGAAAGCAATACAAAAAAATAAAAAAATAAATAAACTAACCAAAGATAGAAATATAAACGGCTTAAAGTGCTCGCAAGAAAGCAATTATACGGAAAGGCTAAAGAAATGTGGGTGAACTTTTTTTTATCAATACAAAATCATATATAATAAGCATTCAAGTGCTTTGTTTAAATTTTATTTATTGTTTTCATTACACCATTAAGAAAACATTTCATTCATTTATTAATATTAATATTTGTAATATTATGACACAAAACAGTATAAAACAAAAATTCATTTTTTAATACTTTTTCTTTATAAATTATTATTTTTTTTCATAAATATTTTGTTTTGTATTTTTGTAAAGCACTTTTTGTTTATGTTTTCTGTTTTATGGTAGAATATTTATTTATTTTTTTATTTAATTTTTTCAATTTTTTTTTTTTTTTTTAACTTTAAATATATACACATTTAAAGTTAAACTCTCTCACTTTTCTTTATTTCTTCGTGTGTATGCCTGACTAGACGTATGATTTACAACTAAAGTTCCGCATGTTAAGATACCTGCAAGAATTTATTTTTTACCATTTCATAGCAACATGTTTGCTTCGAACCTTGAACAGTTTGTAACAATACCTTACATTAGATGACATTACATTGTTATCGCTGTCTGCTGCAGCAGAAGAAAACAATGTTAATAAAACATAAATATGTAACTGAGGCAAAAATGTTCTCAAGATTCCACCGTAGTTTGGTTTGTTTACTAATAAAAAATCGCTATAAGCAAATTTAAGTGTTGGTTGTGTTTTTTTTTTTTTTTTTTTTGTTCTTACTATATATGAAAGCTTTTGTGTCAAACTTATTGCTGGCTAAGGTTTGAGTTCGACTAATACTGGGATGGAAAAAGCTTGTCGGTTTATTTATTGTTTTTGGTTTTTGTTTTTTGTTTTTTTTTTTTGTTTTTTTTTTTCTCTTGTAAGCCACCACACATTTAAAATAATAGTTAATAATAATAAAATTTATGTATTTATTATGTTTTTTATTGTTTTGTTTTGTTTTCAACTGAAACACTTAAAATTACTTACTAAGTCGATTTTGAGCCTTGAGAAGATTGCAATTTGTTTATTCGTCTCGGGGCTGTACAAACATTGTTACTGTAAATATCGTTTAGAGTCGATTTAAAGTGAAAGATGGGATTCTCGATCGATCTTAATATGTAGCCGTGTAGTGCTTTAAAGAATTAAAATGAGCATATATTTCATTTTTATGGAAATAGAAAGATCATCTCGCGGATAATTATATATGGGATTGGATGAAGAATTAATTTGAAAATAAATTGCAAATGAACTGGAATTACAATTTAATGGTTAAACGTGCACGTTTTGGCAAACATATCAGGACTGTTTTCGAATCGGACAAGTAGGCAGTTCGGGCGAACATTTGACTACTTGATTTTCTACAATATCTCTTGGGATTGAAAATTATAGAAAAAAATATGAAAAAATGATCAATGTTACTATACCGTAGAACGTTTTTGGGAAGAGAGTACATTAAGTTTGTGCGATTGTATGCAATACCCAGAAGGACTTGGGATAAACCCATCTTTTATTGTACTAATCGATTCAGAATCACTTTCCGAAACTGAGCTTATCTATCCATCTGTCCGCTTGTCCGGCTCTCCACCTTGTTTTCTTCTGTTTAAACTACAGACTGCAATTCTTGCGATTTTTTGATGAAATTTGATACTCGCGAACAAACGAGCGAGAATCGAATCGGATCACTTTTTCGGTCATTTCCCATATTAGGCCTAATTTTGAAAAGTTTTTATATCAATAATTGAATGTTGATAGAGGATATTTAAGCGTGGGTCGCGGTCCGCACTATAGTCTTTTTATTTGTTTTTCAGTTTTCCCAGTTTTTAGTCTATTGTGAGCGTTTACATCAGCAGACCAGAGCTATCTTCTAGCCCCAGGTTCGTAACGATCGAGAAATGAGGAATGTGCATGCTAAAATTCTGGATTCTAATTCCACTTCTGCAACTGTACAAATTTGACAGAAAAAGGACGTATTGACACTCTAGTGTTAATCATTCTTTGACGTAATTTCGTATTTTATTCAATCGGAAATAGTTTCACAAATAATTTTGATATCAGACCTAGAAAATATCTATGCCAAACTTTAAATCAATATATCCCAGCGACATTAACATATATTGTGACTGTATTTGTGGGTCTTTTACAGTCGATCTCTGATACTGAGTTTGAGTTTCCAAATTTTATCTACATTTTTACGAATTTAAAAATATAGAAAGTCGACAAGTTTTTCTTTAATGAGCTTGTGATCTCTATGTATATGACTTTTGATGAAATCTTTTATTTAGTCGCTAAATATTCGGAATTTTAAACTTTTACTTCAATCCAAAATAATATAATTTTTTTTCAAATAGTTTCGAAGCATTTACAAAGCACACAAATTTTATATGCTGCCACGCCTGTTTCTCCATCACCATACAACTCATATCAAAAGAGAATAAGGACCTTTTCTTTACAATGCCTTATGATAAAATTTGATAAACAGCTAACTCATTACAAAGTGTCGCCAAAAAAATACCCAGGAAATAATTTAAAAATATGTAAAAACATTATTGTCGGTCCCGACCCATCATTAAATACGCTACACCACTTCGCTTAATACAGTTATTCATACAACTACTTTTTACAATTACGCGTTACATGCGAAGTGGTCGATAAGGTGGTCCGATTCGAAGCATTTCGAATGGTGTTTGTCTTTGGTCCAAAATACGTGACTGTACAAATTTTCTTAAGAGTATCTCTAAAATTTCGTTCTGTAGATTGAACACAGGAAACGGACCGTGTAGCGGACCGACTGCAAGTGGGCAGACGTGTAGACAAGCACGTGGATCGATTCATATAGTAATTCTGAATCGTATTGCTGCAAATTCTGCTGGAGGCAATGAAAAATCACGCGAAGGTTTCGCTCCGCTCCTTTCTGCTTTGGATAATGTTCCAAGAAATGACATTAAAGCATTAGAAGAAAAAATCAACAATGAAACATCTGCTGTGTTTTTAGAGCCCATACAAAACGAAGGTAGAGTATATCCACTAGACGTAGAATATCTTCAAAAAGTAAGGGAAATAGCAAAAGCTCAAGGAATAATTTTGTGCTTTAATGAAGTGTAGTGCGGATATAGACGCATTCATATAGTAATTCTGAATCGATCCTTATAATAAAAAGTGGACCTTCTGCATATTATGTACGCAAGTGACGCAGAGTATAATAAAGTTTAAGATGTGTACCAACTGTTGTTTTTATTTGCCGAAGAAATGCATTTATGTAAGTCTTGAACTTGAAATTTCTTACATTATTGCAGATATATAAGCTTTAATAAAACTGCATTTATATTTCTTTTAAATCGTGTAATTTCATGCGATGCATAAATGAACGTAAATGACAAGGGATCACCTCGTACATATAAGAAGTGTTGGCTGAATCTGCTTTTGCTTACGATGCCAAATGAAAGTTATGTGTGTTATATTTGAAAGATGTTTTTACAAAATTTACAAACGTTTTTCCACATGCTCTTTCGGGCTAAATGGTAAGCGATTCATTTTGGTTCAATACAGTTTTTAAGTAAAAAAAATATATATTAATAATTATGGGCGTAACATTAGAGACGGATTTAGTTGAAGAAAAAATGATGAGAGAAAATTTGAATTCTAAGCATAGCGCTGAAGTTTTAAACTTAAGTTCAAGCGAATCAGCATTTGAGCAAATTTTGATAAACGATTGCTAAAGTCCATGTTGAAAAAGTTTATACTACTAAACTAAACTAAAACATTTCCGCTATAGTGAAATAGATGCAATACTTATATGTGTACATTATTTGTCCACAAGTGAATTTTATCTATCATTACTAATAATTACATGAGAGTGGCGAGTTTTCTCTTATCAAGAATTCGGATGTTTTACGTGTGATAGGAGGACTAAGAAAATTGACAAACCATTTCCATCTTTTGATAATAAGAATAAAAGTAAACTATGGTAATGAAAAAAATAAAAAAACACTCCGTAAGAAATTTCACGTAAAAGGACATAAGTGTATCAACTCATATTCGAGGACTAAGATCAAAGGGAATTAATTATTATTTATCCACTCTTGATACTATTTATAGAAGTGCGTCTAAGTATAGCAAAACTTTTATTAATTTTATTATTAGTTTTTATATTTGATGAATATTAAAAAGCTGTCTTTCAGTTAAAGTTAAATAAGACCACCGCGCGTTGTTAATATAACAGCAGAACTGTTATGAGAGAATAGTCATCGAAAGCACTAGGAATATGATTGTTTATATATAATGCTATCATGCTTCGCACAAGTTACCACTACTCACTCAGCAAAATGGAAAAAGTCAATTATTGTAATGAGACCAAAAACCAGGCAAAAATCTACTTATTATGCATTTATATACATGGATACATGACAGGAAGCAATTATATATATATATTAATATATATATATATATAGTAATTTATTGTGCTGTCAGCCAGCATTATTTTATATCCACCATGGCATCCTAATTTCTGTAATTATCTTTTAATTTCCCTTTCATTAGCCGTAACTTATTCAAATCTTCAAATCGATTGCATCCAAAACAATTTGAAAAAATTTTATATAAAATTAAATTAAATTAAACAAATTCATCGCATATTACTCCGATGGGAAAGGTTTTTGAAAATAGAGATATATTAACCGTTTCCTTTTACCAGCATTTTGCTACCCTTCGATATAATGCACCATAAGAGAATGGTGCGAGAAATTAGCGCGTGTTTGCCGTCAGACACTTATGTCCTGCTTAGAAATGATCGGAAAACTGATTCGTTCGGAACAAGAATAAAACATCATCTGTATATGCCGGGAAGCTGGCTATAAATGTGACTGACATGCCAAAACATCCCTAAGCGAAACGGAAAACTAAAACTTCTCTTATACTACTACCGTTAGCACACCTCATAATGACCTTACAGCGTCAAGATGGTCGCGAAGCCATGGTGACATTTGATAGATCTAAAATAAAATTTGATCACTTGGTGTAAGAAAACATATAACTTCCTTCTTAAGAAGAGTTACTTGTGCCCCAGTAATTTTCCGTAATACTAGAATACGCTAAATATCCCTTGTTAAAAAACTTGACATATCCTTAGACCATCGTCTTAGGTGGGGACATAGGACTTATATAATAAACGCGTTCAAATTCAACTGAAAAAATATATATATATTATAGTCAGCCACGGCTGACCAATAAATACACCACTTTGTTTAATACCACTTTTTCGATCACTTCCCATGCAACGCCTTATTTTGAAAAGTCATTTTATGGAAAGTAATCGCTTTTCAATAGCGTTTGCCTTTGAGTCAAAACACGTACCAAAACGTCCCAAAAATTGCAACATTTAGAGCCCAAAAATACATGGACGAAGAGACAGACAAGAATCTACCGGTATAACCCGAGATCTTCTGGATGATGCACACATTTGCACAAACTATACCACAAACAGTATAGAATATGGCAAACGATCTGTTGTGAGTACTGAACAAAACCATTATATTTCAAATCTTAACAACAAAACATTATTACACAGCGCTGCTGCTTGTGATTGGACAAAAAAAAAAAAAGTCCAAAATTTTACATTTACAATTGGGGCCCTATGGGATTCCTTACTATGTATATATATAGTAAGATCTGCAAAGACCGTTTAAAACAGAATTTGTTAGATATCGCAACCCAAAGTGCATCACGGAAGACTTGATCCACATTATGAAAAGCAGCTTGACCTTGGACGAAAACCTTACCAGGGACTTAACGCTATAACAATATGCAAGCGATTCAACATCTTTTAATTCCGTCTCAAGGTAACGCTGCTAAAAGCCTAATAAACAGCGTATAGCATCAGATGCGCAAGCGGTTCTAATCTGTCAAAAGTCAAGCAAAGGCAACTTACTTTAGGCAAAGGCAAAGGTATTGGTGTTATATGATTTTAAAAACGTGGTTTGATATTCACATTTAGACGAAAAAGGGAAGTGACTCTTAACCCGTTATGCTGCCTATCATGCATTATTATGCATTTATGCACCATAGGAAACGATTAGTCTGCAGTAATTTAGAAGGCTGTCAGTCAGTATTCTTTCATATCCACAATGCCATCCCAAGTCATTGTTGTTCAGCAATCAAGCAAACTTTTATCTATTTATTTCGCTCTTGTCTGCAATAACTTATTCTACTCCCAGTTATTATAGTTTATATTATTCATAAAAGAAAGCATAATAAAATATTTATCGGCTGTGGCGAACGTTATTCCTTTTTATTGTTCTTATTAGAATTGACTTTAAAGGGAGTTTCGGAAGTTTTTCTACACGATTTCTAACCAAATATGTTATGTTTTTTTTAAATTATTAATAAATAAATATATTTAAGGACTTTATTTAAGTGGGCACAACTTCATACATACATACATATATATGGAGTATAGATGAAAATTTATATAAAAATTTTATTTAAAAGAAGTGCGGCTTGATTCCACAACGATTTAAGATGGGACCATCTTTTTTAATAACGATCGATTCGGAATGATTTTCGATATCAATTTACCCCAGTTTCTATGATATCGAGCAATGTACGTTGGTCTTCAACATGTAGATTACACTTTTTGAGAAATTTAAACGAGCTTTAGTACGCTGTTTGGCGCTGTAGCTAAAGGCTACAAGTCAATTGGTCAATTTTTTGCCTTTATGTACAGCTTTTGTAGGACTACCGTACTCTACACGTGACAATTTTTATCGCTAAGCCTTTTGCGGGATACAACTAATGAGGAAAAGCTCAATATTTCTTCTTTTTTTTTTTTTAAAGCATAACTGCTTTCAATTTACATTGTACTATGGACGTGGACTTTAAGCGATTTTGACTATTTTTAAAACAACCACGTTACAAGAACTTCGCTTGTTTTCGTCAATTTTGAAGCCGTTAGTTTCATTTTTGCCACTACGAGAATGTTTAGAACAGAATTTAGGCAGGCTGACAGGCGGGCATACTTACATCGCTTTAGAATTTTATATTGACAATAAACATATATACAAAAATATGGGTTTTAAGGGCGCCTTACGAGAAAAAAACACAAGAGAAAAACTTTATTTATTTCAGAATGTATTGTTTATAACAATCGCTGATTTCTTTTTCAGTCGATACCTTGTGAAACTAAAGAACTTGTGTTTTCGAGCCCTTAACGGAGGGTTTAAATACGCTTATGTACACATACGCCCCATGTATACGCCTTCATTTACAATAATCTATCTTCTATTAATAGTTTTACCATTCTCCCTTTCTTTCTTATCTTAATCGCAATACCTACAGGTGCTCCATTAGATCAGTTGGTTGGAGAGTTGTGCAAAAAGCAGCAGGCGCGGGTTCAATTCCTACAAGGGTTTACTCGCGGCTTGCTGCTTTTTGTTCACTCTAACTTGAAAAATTCCTTCATAAGGATGGCCTTAATGTATACGAAAGTGGATAGCATTTTCTAATTTGGGCGTGTCAAATCTTACATTTTGCCTACTTTTTATTATTCACAGAAACACAGGAAAAAGAAGCAAATTTCCAGCTGCTAACAACGAATTTCAATTCGTCCCTTGTAAGTATGTATGTAATATTCGAAATTCCATTAAAAATCATTCTTGGAAGGAAAGTTTGGATTTCTTTAGCTTAATCGAAATATAGTTTTATATAGATTCATCTGAGAGAGATGAATATGGACGACATTTTATAGTTTTGCCTCGCTACTGTCTCACTATTTTTCCTTAGCCGATTTCTTTTAACAAAACATACTACAAAAAATTGGATAAAAAGGAAAAGTTTGAAATTTCTTGCGAATCTGCATTCGAAAGGTACTTTCAGATAGAGTCATGCGGTGTAAACGAAAATATTTTACGGTTCCTAAAGTGGACGAAGTAAATTTCCAAATCCATTCGCTAATTAAAAAAGGTCTGTTCGGCCCTTTACAAGGAAGTTTGCCAAGAAAGACTTCTTAGTTCAATTCGAGTTTATCTTCACACCCTTAGATCACAATCGTAATTCCAACATATGAACAATGGAAACAATTTTCGATACGTGTTTGAGCTTGAACGTATTACAAACCTTATGTGATTGTGCAAAATAGTTACGGAGATGGAGGTCTACTCTACAGGGTTATGCTTATTGCGAGCGCAACTATTGAGTGACTTTGCATATCTTGGGACCTAACCTTTGGTACAATGATGCGATAATATATGAAAAGCGTTAAGAAATAAGTTGAACATAGACGACGGGATGGAAGAAGATGGCTAGGAACTCCAACTAGTGCAAGCTGTTAAAAAATCCCACATTATACAAAAATATTTCATAATAGATTCTATCTCGTGGGGCGTAACCAATACTCAGACTTTAATTCAAATATTTCCTTAACTTATTACTATATATTCCCGTCTCTTTCTAATTCTAGGAAATCTATTTAATGTTTGCTAACAGATTGATTAATACTTTTTTCAGATTTTCTATAGGCTATACGCTGTGAACATGTTTGTAAAATTTCTAAATATTGCCTCTAGTCAGTTAGCTTATAATGCATAGCAAATGACTTGGTTAATGGAGTCTGAGCAATAAACATAACAGCACTGATTGGGAACGACCTGAGACTGAGAGTTTTACTAAACTTGAAGGAAAGTAGCAAATAAAAGCTTTTTTAAGCAATGGCCGAGCTAAGGATTTTTATTGTTCGATCCAACATAGAGTGTGTAGCGCAATATGCAAATGCATTGCATAGAAATATTCCGCTGCGTTCATACAGCTTCAGCTACATATTTAAGTGATAGTACAATGGCTTTGACTCTCACCGGTTATGAGTGCAAAGTTCTGCTGACCCGACCATTTACTTTGTTGACCTTTTCTTGTTGAAACTTGAAAGTCAGCTAAATCCCGTTGTAAAAGTTCTTATAAAATTAATACAAACTTGTAACTAAGACATCTGAAGCTTAAAATTATTTACGCCGCAATGTAGCCAGTAAACGGTCGTGCGTATGTCACTTTTGAAAATATTGTGCTGGCATTTGGAGTTAATTACGTTAGGAGTGCATTCTATTTCTTAGGTATGGTTTAACGCTTTTCATGGGAGTTTAGTTAAGTTTTTCATAAGCCTGGTTATATTTTCCATGCATCATACACTTGTGTTCTCAACAATTGTAAGCAGCCTAGTTCGTTGCAGACCTGAAAATCAGTCTGTCACTTTGCTGAGTTCATCGCTTTGCCTAAACTATTACCTTTTACTCATCCTTTCCACTTTGGTTAAAGTGTTTTGAAAATTCCTCTGTCTATGGTAAACAAAATCTCATAAAATCAAAAATTTATCGTTTACGGTCATTTACATAATCATTAGTTTATGAAATTTGCTCTTCGAGTGCGTTATATTAAACATGCTATCCTTCGGCGATTAGGTGTGCGCCTGCATATAACTATATATCATACATACATAATAAATATTACAGTAATAACATGAGCATGAACATGAGCATAGTATCATTTATGTGTTGCTGTGCATATTATGTTCAGGTTAAACCGCTTGTGTCAGGACTTTAGGCTTAGGGGGTCATCACATTGCTTTCGAAGGGTACCAATAAAACTCTTTTCTAATTTTTTTCCTTTGTTACTATAATGAAAGGATTATTTTGGTTTAAACTTGTGATAAAGAAAAAAGATATATATTTATATACTTAATATATATATATATTTTAAGTAATATATTGTAAAATTTTTATGTAAAAATTTAGAAAAGTTAATCGTTGAGATATAGTTTTCGGAAACTTCATAGAAAAATATATCCTTACGACCGTGAGAACAGCGCAGAGTAGCCTTATTTGAATTCAGAGAAGCAAATTTTTTTGTTTTTGAGTGGACGAACAAAGCATTTAAAACCAAAAAAAAAACAATCAAATTTGAATTTTTGGCAGGGTTGCCTGCCTTGTAAATGTGAACTGTAATCCAAGAAAAATAAGTAAGAAAATAGGAAATTTTTCTTCTACACCCACCGTCTTTTACTTGACAACAAAAAAAAAAAAAAAAACTGAACACGTGCGACAACTTATAATGTTGGGTGGGCCTGGAAGATTTTTCCATTTGTGTACTGGTAGTATAGCATTATGCATCTAACAAATCCGAAAGCTTTTATGGTTTTATCTGTTGCAGTTTATACGTAATAGACAAACCAGAAAGCAGGCATGTTCTCAGTGTATGGCGCACTGTAGATGTGTTCTTTAAGCGCTTTTGCTTACTTTCAATATCATTTTGCGCGCAGCAAATAATTTTCAATATTTTTGCCAAATTTGACGGGGATATCTTAATTCTTGCGACCAGGCGGCATGTTTATCGTAGACATATACATAGAGAGATAATCGGATGGACAGAGAAACATACCTATATCGATATAGAATATATGTTCTTTATAATGTGCCTAACGTTTATTTCTGGATATTGCAGTTGACAATTTTTATAGACTTTAGTCCTTCGGTAGTGGATGTAAGAAAATCTGCTCTTAGTCACCACCTAGTCGAAGTGCATAAAGTGCATCGGTACACTCATCTCTAGGAGATGATGCTTATGCAGTTCAAAAATTGTTTTTAAGAAGTAAGCGATTGAAGACCGCACTAGCAATATTAGGTAAAGCAGTGCAGTGGCTTTTCGAAAGCTCTCTCCCCTTCAGATTTTTACTTCAATTGATTTCAGGTTTAAGAAAATATTCTTCACATATTCTCAAGTTAAGTAAAGAAATGGGGGAAAAAAAACTAATCCATACGTCTTTATATTTTTATATAAGAGATATTTACTAAAAAGCTTACAGGAACAGATAACATAAGTAAGTATAGATGGATTGAGTTCAAGCCGAGTACAGTTGGATAACATATTTTTCAATGCATATCTAATAGTGTAGTGTCATATATTTATAAGAATGTATTTAAGGTTGTTATGTCAGGAGACATCAGCATACGCAATGTCTATATAGTATTTTTAGAAAAACAAAAATTTTTTTAATTAATGTGTACATAGTTCTGGAGGTATTGAAAACAAACAACAAAAATTCAAAAATAGAAAAAAGTTCATTTTCTTGCTCACTTCGAAAGAAAGTGCTGCCAAGTTGTTGCCGGATAAGCGGGAAAACTATGCTGCGAATCAGGAAAAGTTATAACATAAAGTCCATTATCATGCAACAATTGAGGGAAATTTGATCAGTGAGGTACACTATGAGGTATACTAGTGTTCCAATTCAATAAAATCATCACGCTAGGGCACCACACACACCAACAATAGCTCATGAAATCGAATTGATGAGCAAACATTGCTAACGCGCGAAAAGATATTAAAAGGCTATTTTTCAGCTTGACGGCACTTGGCTTCGTTTTACAAATCCTGTCCAGAATTGAATTTCGACGTAAAACCGACGCCATTATACTTACTAGATGTTATCACCTTCTCATTAAGTCCTCTCTCAACCGGTCATTTATTCTCAATTCTATAATGCTACTCAGAAAATGAAATGCAATCAAACGCAGGGAGGTAGCTTAAAAAGGCCCGATGCGAATTGGATTGGATGCGAAATTCACAATTCCTCGGGACGATGACAAAATGTGCTGTTAAGGACAGATGAATGGATACTTTGAACGAAATATTTTTTTGCCATTCTTTTAAAATAAGCGTCCTTCCTCATAAAAAAGTCATACATGACTTATTTTTACATCTCGTGCACTTTGAGTTTGTTACGCTATAGTAATAGGTTGTATACGGTAGAGTACCTTTTCCTTAGTATTCCTGCCTTCTTATATATAGTATGGAATACTTCTAGTTATAAAATGTTTTCCAAAGTTAAGCCAATGTTTAGTAAAAAAAATGAAATGAAATAAAAAAAAAAGTAAACTTCGAAATCCTTCAAGCTATCTTTGAAGGTCAACTTCAACATAACAATTCTTTAAAGTTTTCCAAAACAAAACAGTTTCTTTGTTTAAAAGTATGTATTAACTTGTGTATTTCTACATATACGATATGTATCACGTGTATATAGAAAAACACAAAAAAAAGGAAAAAATTTGGATTCAGTCAAGACCGAATCTTTTATACCCATCACCCTTTACCCCAAAAAAAGATAAAAAAATAAGAGAACAAAATTCTCATGCTCTATAATATGGAGTGAACGCAGTTGATTTTTCCGATTTTCAAATTAACAGTTTTTCTCGTAGTTGCATTTGAGCGTTGTAGGTGTGCCCTTTGAAAAATTTCGTTCCATTCCAAACTCCTTTGCAAACTTGTAGGCGATATCTTCATTTTCGCTAACGGGAGTATGTTTAGCATAAATATTCGCAAGTTGCGCAAACAGACATATGGACAAACGAACGGGCGGACATGTTTAATTACATTCAAGATTTGAAACTGGTCAAGAATTTGTATGCTTTATGAGGTTTTTAGAGCTTGCTTCTGGGCCTTATAAAGGTATTGCAAAAATAGTTAAACATTGATACATTATTGTACTGGGTAGGCGTGGTCAATTATTTTCATTTTTGTGCACAAATGTTATAGCATCGCCCATAGAATAACATTCCAATTTTAGTACATAGGTTATGGGTAATGAGCAAAAAATCAATTCAATTTTCAGTACTTTTGAAAAACAAAGGAGTTCTCAGTTTGCGTGGTGGCGTGTCCTTAGACCGATTTGTCCCATTTTCAATACTAACAAGAACTTCAACTGTTTCTGCCAAGCTTCATTTTTGCGACCAATAGAATGTTTAAAACAGATATAGCATAGAAGGACAGACGGACAGACGGATATGCTTAAATCGATTTAGAATTTGATGCTGATCAAGAATATATATGTGGAATTTCTGATGCTTTCTTCTGGGCGTTGCAAACGTTTTGACAAAACGAATATACCGCTCATCCTTCGGTGATGGGCAGGAAAAAAAGGAAAAGAAAATTATATATATTCAGTAAGAGTCGAATTTTTTCAATATCCACCGCTAGCTAGAGTTCGTTATTTTCGTTTTGAACACACCGTACATCGTGTACCGTTTATATATCGTATCAAATATTTTTACACAGTTTGTTAGTACCTCACAAGGTAAACCTAGAGATACATTTAAATATTTGGGTTGGAAGTGGGGTTTGGTTAATTTGTGAGAGTCTTAAAGACAAATTTATCTATTCTCAGAAACGAAAGTATATTAGATTTTTCAAATATTTCCAATGCGTTGATATATATATCGAAGATTCGATGAAATTCGTACGTTCTGATCAAACCTAACTAGCCGTATCTGTCTATGACTTTTACCTGCCTTCTTCTGTCAATCCGTTGAAACATGGATTAACAATTGCGAAGGTTTCTGTAGCAGAAAAGAGTTATCTTCAAATTTTCTTATCTTTCTTGCCAGATAATCGTCGATATATGTATAAATCAGTCAATGAGTCCGGTCAGATTGCAATCAGCAGAAAGACGTGATTTTTCCTTATTTCCAAACTATATATCCTCGATATCTTCGTTCCAGCTTTAAGTGCGATCTTAAAGTTTCCCTTTCGTTTCCCAATCTCAGCTAAATCGATCTCTAAGGACATGCCCATCAAATACTATAAGCCCTAAACAAAACAAAGTCTATATAAATAATTTCAAATTTGTACGATATAGGATAGAGGATAGAAAGAAGCGTTAAACAAATATACGATCTTGTTCGTACAAATAGATTTATTTTCCTTTTATCGTATAAACGAAAATCGTAGGTGGATGTTAAAAAATTCGTTCAAAACCGTTTATAAAAATCTTCATTGCTTTCATTTACCTGTTTTTGTTCATATGATTCCATAACAAATGTACAGATGTCGAGGCATATGCCAGTCCTCATTTTGTAAACGTTTCTCTCTTTGTTTGCCTTTTATTTTGTTTTTCTTTCACTGCCGTGTTATATACACATCGCGTTTAAACAAGTGCCAAAACATGTCGTATGTAATGCATTGGGTATTGTTTTTGCATTATATTGCGTTGCATACAACACGAGCGTATTGTCAAAGTATTGATAAAATTAAAATAAATATTTTTTCGTTTCGTTCGTTTCATTCGTTGCTGGTATCTATGCATATGAGAAGTAAATTTACTAAAGAGAATAAAAAAATTTAAATTTCGAAAACCTAATGAATATCGAATTAAAAATTTTTGTAATCACAATTCGAATTTCGATTTCCGTTTATTCCTGATTAACTATGCAAATTCAATGCATTTAATTTTGATAACATGAGAGATGAGTCTCTCGTCACTTTGAGTCTAGTATGTGTGTAATGTGCCCTTCATACTCTCTAAAAGGGATTTATGAGGTGAAATTAATCATCACATTATTAGATTGCGTGACAAATAACATCCGCCACAGAGAGGTAGAATCTTTCCCCGCATCAACGTACTAGGAGTCACTGAGGCATACGAGTTTTTCCTTTCAATAAATAGGTAACTGCTCGGTTAGTTTTCCTGCAACTACTTTGTGCGGTGGACATCTTATTACATGTCTTCCTCTTCCTCATAAAAAAGTTTCATTATGCAGTACATAAGGTAAAGGTGTGATAAACGACGGAACAGTTAGTAATTGATTTGCCATATTCCGTTTTGGAAATCCTACTCTTAAGCGTGAACCTGATCGTGACGATGACGTTTTAAAGACAATATTGGAGCAAACTCCAACTCAATCCTTAAGAAATATATCGGGAAGATCAAATGCATCGCGATTCAAAATTTGTGTCATCTGGACAAATTAGAGAAAGCCAGCAAGTTAAGCGAATCGGAAGTTATTTATGGCTCGATCTAATCAATGATTTTTTGGGTCAATTAAGAAAAGATGTTACGTTATACGTTGACACTTGAAAACTTTTCAGATAAATTTGCTGATTGAATGGTGAAAAAGTGGTTGATGCTTTTAAATAAAACTATTTCTACATGATAAGATTGATCTTCATTTGTATGCGTAGGTAAAAAAGTCAAATTATCAGGTTTGTGGTTCCAGAATCCCAAGAGATGTAGTGTCGAACAACCTGTCGAACCAGCAACGAATGACAAATTCGTTCAAGTTTCGGGTTAACAGCGTAAGCTAGGGTCATACTTTTTCATCGGAATTTATTTAAACATTTTGGTTGTCTGTATGTCTGTCACTGGACTAAAAGTCCCATAATGTTCTAAAGAGTTCTTCTATGTCAATAAACTGTGGCTCATATGTTTTCGTTTTATCCTTTTCAGGTTTAGTTCAAAAATTTTCTAAGTTCATGGTCTTTAGGCGTTGAATTTTTCTTTAATAACACCTCGGATCTAAACTCGCAATTCAGCTAAATCTAAACATAAGGTCCAGCGTAGTTAATCATAACTCTTTGGATACATGAACACAGGCATATTTGCATTTAGTTTAGATGATGATTATATAAAAAGTGCTGTCAAATTGTAGAAGACTATGGTGTGAAGTACATACGATGCGAGATGTGCATGATACCGGGCATGATACCGTGCATGATAACGAGTTAGCGAATCTTTGTTTTATATTGCAATCAAATATCGTATAAAAAATGCTCATAAATATTAATAAAATTGGCCCAAGACAAAGAAAGGTCGATTTTTCTTTCTTTTTTTTTTTTTTTGTTCACAAGTGGTAAGTCTCTCCTTTTATCTAACTTGAATATTAAAAGGAAATGAAGTTTACAAAATTTTTCAATTTAGTATCAATTAAAATCCAAATCATTTTTCTATTTTTCGCTGTTTTGTTGTTGTTTTTTTTTTTTTCAATTTCTCAATCAAGTGAAGAGAATAAAAATGTTACAATTACGAGTATATTTAAATTTTTCCTCATTTAAATGTCGACCTCATTCCTTATTGGAATACGCAAAACGTTACTCATCACAATATTGTCGTCATTCTAAAAGGCTGTCATAAAAGCATCAAGATATTGAATCATTCAATTCAAGATGATGTAGAAAAGAAAAAATCTGTCTGCACGCAACACACAACATATAAATCCAATTTATTTCAGTAAAAACGCGATTAAATTTGGCTAAACGCCCATCGCAAAATTTCATCGTTTCTTGCGAACTGAATGAATAAAAATGAATATAAGGACCATAAAATTGAAAAAAGAAAAAAAAACTATGCCACGTACCAACTGACATCATTGCATTATGGCAAATTACCTGCCTTTACTACAAGAAACTTCTTTTAAACATAAATTTTACTGTATTTAAGAAGATTTCCAAATGCAATCAAAAGAATTTTTACTTTACTTAAAAACCAATTCAAGCCAATTAGGTGCCCCCCGTCCCCCCTTGATCCACATTTCTTTAAAAAGTGTTGTTTTAGCTCGTAAGGAAAGCCAGTATAACGAAAGGGTCTTCAATAATCTTTAACAAGTTTGCCAAGCTAAGGAAGAGCAATGTCGCTGAAAAATGTTCGAGCGCATAGATATCACATCAGTTACATAATTCGTCCAGTAGATCTTCTGATGCCTCCTATCGCCGCATAAGCTCAGTCGCTTTGGCTAGCAAGGCGGAGACTTTTTTGATTTTGAAGCTTTTTAGATCCCATTCCGCAACCAAAGGTCATTATTTTCACGTAAATTAATATGAAAAATTTCATAAAAAAGTATTAGGTCGAGTCATAAGTAACTTCCGTTTTTTTATCAGGCATTTATTTTGATATTAAATTAACAATTGATTGTAAGATATCTGAACTTTTTGCTATGCCTCTGGCGTGGATTTTGCTCCAATATTGCCTTTAACAGCTTGCCGCCACGATCGCCAAGACATCCTGTCTTTTAAAGACGTATCTCCAGAATGAAAGCAATTTCTACCTGCCCGATCAGTTATCAATCCTTCACTGTACACGCTGCGTATTTTTTCAGCTATCGCCTTAGCCCTATTGCCTTATTTAAATTCCCAAAGCATTACATGTCGAATATGCAGTTCTTGACTCTCCATTTCAGAGTTTAAAGAAAACAGTTGAATGTAACATGCATTACATAGAACGACTGACAGAAAACTAACTGAATCTTCATCCATATAGCGAAAACAAGAACTCGTTTGTTTCGGTGACTTATGTCACTTAGTGGGTAAATACGAACAATAGATTCTTACTTATCTGCATCGGAAATTATTTATGACTCGACCTAATACTTGAAATTTCAACATCCTCCGAATGTGTGCCTCTCTGATCATCTAATCGAGAATGCTTGCTGCAGTGCAAACAAATTTTCGTAAAAGAACGTCACTGGTGACGCATAATTGAAGCATACTTAAGTGCACCTTTAGAGCATAAAAAAAAGTGTTTGCATTATTTCTGCATAAATACATTTCATTCATTCATTTCAATACGGACATAAGGACATATCATGAAAAACTCTTTGGCAATAGTTCCTTCAAGCATTGGCCATAAGTTATTTAGTGTTTAAGTGGCTCTAAACCGCTCTAGCAGTGAGAACGAAGTCATATTTTTAACAAATTCTTTTACGATGGAATTGAAATCAAGCAAATTATTAGCCATTTATTTTTGTATAGAAAGAAATGATTAATGAAAAATTTTAAAAAATGCAACGCTGGAGACATTCTCGCAAGACATACTTTATTTAAGTGGCCCTATGAGTCCAAAGAAGAGAAATTTTTTTTTTTGTTTTCATGTCTATAGTTAGAGAAATTCGTAAAACAATATAGATATTTGTACGAATAAAGACGATTTCAATGTCAATGTGCAATTTTTATCAATTTTCGACCAAATAAATGCAATCGAATGGAAAGACAAGTTTGTAGGCCTTGTATAGAGAATTTTGAGAAATCGTGTTTCAAGAACACGTTCTCCTACACCATCTGTGGCACAAATGTATATTACGTTTTTGTATGTATGCAACAAAATCTTTTATTATACAGATCGACTAAGGATCATTTTCTGATCAATTTTCCGAACTGATCTAAGTTAAGCCCGTCTGTACTCATCACCGTTATCCTATAAGAGATTGAGAAAACTAAATAAATAAATTTACATACACTACAATATCAGGTGGGCGTGACTGACTTTTTCTATTTTTATAGAATACATTTATGGAAATTCATACCGTGTATCTTTTGTAGTTTATAGCAATAATAATAGATAATAGCGTGTTCTTTGACCTACTTGGGCCATTTTCGAAACACTTTCGCAAATTTGTAGATGATATGTTCAATTTTGCGAACGGAAAAATGTGTATCACATATAGAACACGATTTGGAAGACAAAAAATGGACAGACCAACATGCGGATATGCTTATTCCGATTCTGGTATATGGTCAAAAATTTATATACTTTACTTTCAAAGGTATTGAAGAAAAATTAAGTTTCGATATGGTATAATATTGTGTAGGCGTGGTCAATTTTTCCCAATAATCAAGCAGCTGCTACGGCATTATCCTTAGAACACACCTTCAAATTTTTGTGCATTTATCTGCTATAGTTGACAAATGATGAACAAAAGACCAACGTTTTAGGACTTTTGAAAAACAGAGATGGTACTCTAGGCATGCCCTTTGACCGGTTTGGCCCATTTTTAAGACGAAGCTTCTGCTGCAAGAGCTTGGAAGGTTTCTGCCAAATCTGAAATTCTGTGATGGACGCATAGCATGATTGCAAAGCCAGGCAATTCATCTAAGATTACATTCTTTTTTCATATGGTAGTTGACTCCATTGGTCCGTTACTATACCAAATTTCATCAAAATATCTTAGAAATTGCGACCTGCAGCTTGAACACAAATTTGCATGGACCGGCGTCATACGGACAGACGGACAGACAAACTTCGATCAATTCAGGTTCGGTATAATAAAAGTGGGTTTATCTTAAACCCTTTTGCTTCTTACATACGTCCGCACTAACTTAATATACCCTGTACCACAAGTGTTGTAGAGTACAAACAGGTTTAGTTAATGAAAATTCCGATGCTCACTTTTGTGTGAAGCACATAATCTGATAAATTTATATCTATGGTATGAAAAAGCGAAGAATGCGCTATTTTGTTGGTATGAGAGAAACCAAAGGCTATGAACTGAAAAGTCTGTACTTTCAAAAGTTTACCCACTCTATCCAAAGTTTTGAAACCAACTTAGAATGTCGGAATATTACTACTTGGCCACTTTTATTGAAAAATTTTAAAAATTACAAATTTTTTTCACGTAACGACTTTTGAGAATAGGCCGTTATATGGAGAGTGATCGAAAATATGGACCGACCCAAACTATTTTGAATGACGTCCGTTCTTGGGCTATCAAATTTCATTGAAATCAAAATTGTCAAAAATTGTGACCTGCAGCTTGAACACAAGTTTACATGGAAAGACATCCCACGGACAAACGGACGGACAGGTTAGATCAATTCAGGTTATGATTCTGAATCGATTGGTATAATAAAAGGTGGGTCTATCTTACGTCCTTCTGCGTGTTACATATGTCCGTAATAACTTAATATACCCTATAGTACAAGTGGTGTAGCGTGTGAAGACGAAAAAGAAAAAAAAAATTAAATGATTTGCAAACATTGTTAACGCATCAGTCATTTGATGAATAAATGATTGAATTGAAAAAGCTACGAACGAGAAAACAATTTCACTGAAATGAGTTTAAAAGCATTTAAGAAAATTCGGGTCTCCTCAAGACATACAATGATCTTCATTTACTTATTCGTAACGAATGCAATTAAGAATCGATTAATATGTCAATTAAAAATAATATTTTTGTGTCGTTTACATTTTCAAAGACTCGAACTGAAGCCTGATTTCGAGTCATCTTGAATTAATTCAGAGCGAATTTCCACTCAAAGCAATTTATTCTTAAGGTTTTCCTCATTAGCATCATTTGCTTATTTCTATCAAATGACTCAGCTGCAATTGCTATTAGCCAAGCCCAAAACTAATCTACGATTTAAAATATAACCCTTAAGCTATAAAAAAGCATTAAATTAAACGTAAATAAAACTGGGAGGAAATATGAAGAAAAAGAAAAAAAAAAAAAAACACAGCACACTGATAGCCTGCAATGACAAAAGGTTCATATGTCTACGATGGAGGTAAATCACTAGAACGGCACAAGCAAGCAAGCAAAGTTTGACAAATAGTCATTTATAAAATCAAAAAATTTGAAATAAATGCTCTTTGAGTATACTCTTCGATCCCGATATCGATTAAATATCGCATAACTGAGTCTACATAGTGGCGATAAGGCGAACGATTAATGTCAATTTCATTTAATGGAAGTGATCTATCAATTCTACCGTTAAGTAGATCACAAGCAATACTTAGACATAAAAAAAGGGCGTGAGATTCCAACCAGCGCCAGCCAGCGCAATAATAGTAAAGAGTATTTGTGAATAAAATCCAATCGGGTCCATGTGATATTAATAATAAGGGCGTGAAACTATTGAAGCATATTCAAGGATAGGGATCTGATCAAGTTCATGATTAACCTTTTCGTTAAATTATGGTCTGTCGCTTCGTGAACAGACTAGGGGATCAACGCACTTCTCGCTTCGCTATGCAAAATGAAGGTGAAATTTATAAAATTGAAAGCATTCACCCGATCTTTCTTTGCTTTAGTAAAGGCGTTTTACGTTTTTATTTCGGCCATCATCTAGTATAGCGTTTTTATTTCTGTTTCCATGATATTTTAAGGAAACTAATTTAAGTTGGATACGAAAATAGTTACTTGCTATACTTTGATCATATCCATGGAATCATGATCGTCATCCCCATGTTTTTCTTCCACACTTAATATATGTATCGATTCTCCTCTCAGGAGAGCATCAATTGCATATCAAATTAGCTAAAGCAGTCCGAACTTGTTGACTTGGTTTAAAGTACAAGCATTGTCGGCTTTTCAAAAGAGTAAAATCCTTACTTAAAATTTTCATATCGAGCTGAAAAAGTAGAAGTAAACTGAATCCTAATTGTCTTTCTAATGCTATTCATATCAATAGGGTTTTGTATTTGGCCTTTTACTTTTGCTAGCACTAAGGCTATTATTTTCATTTCACCATCTCTCTGTGTGGAGATTCAGTTACTGGTTCATAAATGTTATGTTTTCTGTTGTATTCACAATTTTTCATCCTTTTCTTTTTTGTTTTTTTTTTTTCTACTATGAAAATTATCAATAAGAGGGAAACACACAAGTACAGCTTAAGCTTACTCTTGAAGTCTTGAAGTTGAAATTGAAATTCAAAATACGTACGTATAAGACAATGATGAGATGTTGATGCTGATGCTGTTACTGTTGCTGATGCCAATGCTGATGTTACAAATCAATTGATCACATAAGTATATCGTCAACTTGGGCTATTTATAGCACAAAGAGAACACTTTTCCAATTCAATTCTCATTAAGTCTTAATTGATAGCTTGTAAAGCAAAGCAACGAAGTGTACTTGATTGCAAACTTTTGAAACGATTAGAATATAAATATCTTTAAATTTCTTTAAAGTTTCAATCATGTTTTTAAGTTAATAAAGTATAGTTTTAGAAATGAAATAATTCGTGCATGTAATTGCAAAAGTTAATTTTGCTTTTAATTAGATACAAAAATTAAAAATGTCGCACCTAATAGAAATCATTTTCACTTACCATATAAGAAATTATTGAATGCTTTTTCATATAATTATCGTCACTTACCTAGAAGGAGAAGAAGAAAATAAATAAATAAAAAAATTATAATTTAGCGAAATTGATAACATCCGCACACATTAGCTCAGACATTAGTATAGACGTAGTATTCAAAACAACATCAATAGTTTGGTTTAGTGAATAGAAATCTAAAGAATTTCTCTCCTAATCTGATGGAAACAACAGCAAAAAAAAAAAAAAATCCCATTTGCAAATTTTGTCATTACCTGCCAAGAAACAGTTTGAAAACCTTATTGTTTAGGATTTCGTTCTTTTTTTATATTCACTTGCCATTTTTCGTCCTCTACGGTAAATATTAAAATATATATATATATATATCGATTTTCCTGGTGTCGTGTTCAATAGAATCTGAAACTTTTATTTATAGTTTTTGTTTTGCATTTTCCTTATTTTTCTGATTGCTCTTTTCTTTTTTTTTTCTCTTTTTTCCTAGAAAAGCTTTGGCCTGTGTGGCCATTGCATGTTGGTATAAACCGAAGGACGAGGGATATATTCATTTTGCCAATACGCTTGCAACGTCCAGAAGAAAACTTCGAATACTCCGCAAAGTATATATATTCTTGGTGTCAAATCGATTTAAGCAGGTCTGTCTGTGCGGTTGTCCATCTGTATAATGTGTGGTGTAAACATTGTCCTTACCTTACTTGACATTTGATAGAAAGATTGAAAGTTCCCAAAGTGCTAAATGTTTCGAAGGACCCGCCTAGACTACTGCATAAGGTGAGGGAGGACACTTCTCTTTTTCAAAGGGAGTAAAAAAATTGTTTTTTTACTCATTACTCATATGTATTCTTTGCGAGTGCACCTATAAAATATGCAAGCGGTCGGTCATGCCTACTCAATTTTATTTTAGGTGTCTGCAAAAGCTTTATGTAACGTACAGAGAAAAGTTTAAAAAATATAAATTTTTGGCCAATGTCAAACTCGGAAAGTAGCTAATTCCGTTCGTCTGTCTATCTGTGGACTGCCATCTGCGCAACTGAGCAAACAACATCTGTGGTAAACATTCTCCCGTTCGCAAAAATTAAGATATCGCCAACGAACTTGCAAAGGAATTTGAAAATTACTCGAACTTTTCAAAGAACACGTAGCGTCCATACGCCTATCTAACAAAAACTGTGAACACTTTCGCTTTCCGTGCATTTTCCTTGTTAATCATACTGTACAACACATAGACTATATAAATGTCGACTCTTATTGTGAAAATAGAAAAATCAATGTTATAGAGAATGAAAATTTAGTTCTTTTCGTTTTTTTTAGGATCACGGTAATGGGTATAAAAAATCCCCTCACCGCCAAATATAATTGCCTTACTTGTTAAAGTTACTCTTCCCTCTTACTTTGTTAAAAATGGGTAAAAACATTATATTAGGTCATGGCACACCATTAAATATCGTACACCATTCTGCAGCTAGCTGTACATATAACGCATTTCAAAACAAAGCTTTATTTAGAAAGTTGATCGTCACTGACCCTTTTCAATAGCGGTTGTCTCTGGGTCAAAACATGTCTGTGTAGTAAATTTCATCGAAATACGACTCATAGGTTGAACACATGGAAGATTAGGAAGGTGATTCTGAATCGATCGGTATAATAAAAGGTCGATCTATTTCAAGTCCTTCGTGATGTTGCATACACTCGTAGAAACTTAATATATTTAAAATACTTATTTCAAAGACTTATAAGTAGTGTAGCGTACAAAAACTTTAAGTTCAAATTTTATTGATTTTTTTTTTTATAAACAATATACAAGTGTTTTAAAAAACATACATAGAGAAACTTTACCTATGTTATGCGGAGTACAGAGAAATAAGTTTTGAATCCCTTTAATCCTCTTCCTTATTCGTTTATCTCTTTCACTTTGTGTCACATATAATTATATAGAAAAGTCATATTCGATGCCATAGAGCAAAACTGAAATTAAGAGAGATTCTCACAGCAATCAGCTTGAAATCTATAGCTAATAACCTTAGCAAACAGGTTCACAGGCCACGATCGACTGACCGTGAATCAAATACTTCCCAGTTATAAATGGTTAATGTTTAATGTAACATCTGATGTCTGCGCTCTGGTTGCCTGGACCAGTGGCCGGTTTATTAGGTTTATATTTCTCGATATCGGCTAAATTCAATAACTTTGGATTATGGACTCGCTACAACGAGTAGAGAGTTTACAACTGTCGATAAATTATGTCTTTTTCTAAATCACGAATAAAAAACCTTCCCACCGTAAAATTGCTGTTCAGTAACATAGTCGAATTACAACCGAGTTTAGTGGATATCGAGAATCATAAACCGAGAACGAAAGATTTGCGGTAAATCTTTATGAAATTTCAACGATTTTTTCCCTTGGCGAGATGGATGGAAATAAGCCATCAGTTAGTTAAAAGTAATCCGAAAACTTATTGACATTGTACGGACCTATGGATATGCTACTCTGTTTAAGATTTAGTATGAGTTTGTACAACTTGGCAACATTTCAATTTTATCAATTTGCTAGTAATGCTTAAAAGGCAGAACAAACATGTGCTAAATGCGCTCGTGCGTGACAATGTAATACTTAACACTAGATGTACCGAAGTTTTGCATGCACGCTATCCTTTTGAATCATTTTGACTTACAGTGTTTTTGACTTTGTTGTAGTCCCAAAAATGAAGATGAAAAGGTGAAATTTGGAACAAACATTGTGATCTGGGCGCATACAAGCTCACAGTAGATTAGAATTTGGGAGATGCTCGATAACAATTCAATATTTTTTCTTATTTTCGTGTATCAGTTTCCATCTTCGACTTACAAATTAAATATTCGTCAAAACCATCTGCATGTTCCGTTCAAAAATGCTTTCGATTGATTAACTAACACAGTTACAATTAACGATAAAATTTTAATTCCAATTTATTTTTAATTTATTTAGAGTTAGCGTGTTTGTAATTGGGTTCTTCCAAAGTTCCAGTTCCAGTTCCAGTTTCTTCGATATTGCGAGCGTGCACATGACCATATCACAACTTTATTATAATCCTAGGTTCTTAATCGATCAGAGAATGTTTAGGTCAAATCTTAATTTCCTTAATTTCTTCATTTGTACCCTTGTAGCGATTAGAAAAATGCTACGGGTCAAAATGACTGATAACTATAGCATCAGGCATATGTTATCCGTATTGTGGGGGTTTAAAGGGCTTTTCATATGAATACAAGTCCTAGAAAAACATTAGAAAGTTTACCTACTTTATAACCATTTTTATTCCTCCATACAACTTGTGGTACAAAGGAATATAAAGTTTATGCGAATGTATGCAGCATCCCGAAGGACTTGAGATCTTACCTGACCTGATTTGACCTTTTATTATAGCGATCGATTCAGGATTATTAACGAAATCGATCTAAGCTCATCTGTCCGTTTGTTCCCCTGTCAATCTGCTGGCCGCAATTTTGCAGATATCTTAGTTGAATTTAATATGCTGATGTGTTTTGGGTCAAAGAGGAGCACTATTGAAAACGGTTCGGATCTCATCACCTTTTCGACTGCCTTATTGTGAAAAATTGTTACATGCATAACTGTAGGGTGTTGTAGGGCATTCAATCGGGTGGGTTGTGCCCCGCTGCACTATTTTTACTTGTTTCTAAGGTCAAAAGCTCAAAAATGTCATATTAACCCATACGCGAATTCCAGTGTTAAACAGCATAATGCATTGTACTGGAAATTGTAAGCATTTGCATGCATTTGTAACGAAAAAATAGTGCGTGCATGTATTTTGATCGTTCTTTCACTTAAAAAGACATTTATGAAAAAATATTTTTCATCATTTTCTATAACTTGTTCCCATCTTTCTGGCGACATGGCGATACCGGGTCGAGAGAACGATATTGCTTTGGCAACGATCCAATCATTGACTTATTTTCGCACTTCTTCAGCATTTCGAAACCACATGTCAGCGAAGCCATGCTGCATCAATTTTAACAAGTGTTCATGTCGGATGTATACGCTGGGTGCTGCAAAACTTCCCTAAGAGAGCTGATAACCTTTGCAACGTGTCGCCGAGTGTTGTCATGCAAGAAAATGACTTTGCCCCTGGTAACCGCTGCTGCCGGGCTTTTTCGCAAAAATGCATCGTTCAATTTGTTCAATTGACGTCGGTCGACATGGGCAGTAACATAGTTTCATTTCGTTCGGTGCCGATGTGGATGACTCTCCCGAACTACCTCATGGCTTTTTGCCCTTCGAATTGCCATAGTAGATTCACTTTTCATCACTAGTCAGAATACGTCGCAGAAAGCTCTTCTTTTTTTGCCTACCAGGCGATGAAACGGCGATATTGAAACGGTTCGAAATGACATTTTCAGTCAATTCATATGGT
The DNA here is from genome assembly GCA_000688715.1 of Glossina pallidipes. Taxonomy (NCBI): domain Eukaryota; kingdom Metazoa; phylum Arthropoda; class Insecta; order Diptera; family Glossinidae; genus Glossina; species Glossina pallidipes. The sequence goes on from KK499785.1 coordinate 514,050, forward strand.
AGCCGCTATTTTCCCTACTTTTGGATCTTTCGCATCGGATGCAACGGTCTAGAAAGAAGCTTTTAGAAAATTCTTTGAGAGTTCAGCTCAGTTTTCGTCCAACAAATCTTGCAATTCATTGTCTTCTTCTTGTCCAAGCCATTCTTTGTCATTGACATCAAAGTCGCCACTTTCAAGCCGACTCTTGAAACCAAAACCGGCAATTGAAATATGATAGAACGGCATCAGCGTAAGCTTCTAAAAATGTTCGATGGGCTCCGCCAGTATATTTTTTCAAATCGAACAACAAAAGTAATGGATGCCGAAAATGTAATTTTGAGCCTTCCATGATTAGCGTCTGCACACATTGAATAACTCGATAATATTACATGGAAAACGGTTGTTTTATAGAGAGAGAGGGTGGGACCATCGAATCTAACCGTTTACATTGTTTACATTGATACTTTGCATTACCTTATCATTTTCAGCAATAGACGTTGCCGATTAAAATACATGCAAGCACTTATTAAAAACCAATAGTAAAAACATTTTTCGTACTTCCAGGCATTGACTCCTTTTTATTAAATGGAGAGATATACAACTTCTCCAAAAGCATTTCGTATGCTTGTCATATAACAACTTCGTAGTCTGTGATGAGAGTTTTTTGTCGCAGTTGCTGTCTGTCAAATTTCATGTTTAGCTCTTCTACATTTTCCTGCATGTGTAGAATTTTGATGCATATACATATACATATATACATATATATATGTGTGTATATAAAAGAAAAACACAAAACAATATAAATTTTTTCATCGGGATCTTAACATTTTTCGATCAATTTGCATAAATAGTAAAGGATGAGAAAAATTGCTTTATTTCTTGAAAACGGTAAACATTGTGGTCGTCGATGAAAACTTAAGTAGTTTTTAGTTCGTTAAACATATAGCGTAGGAATGGCATCGAAAATTTGAAGAAGAAAGCGGAAAAACAATTTTTTTTTTTTATTTAATTACAATGATTTCAATGATGATTGCCTTATAAACGTGGCAGACACAGCCGCAATCTCTAGATTTTATCGATATTGAATAAACGTTTCATACGTTTCGTACGATATCGCAAAATTCACTTAATTTAATGGCGTAAATTAATCTAAGAAGAGCTTATGGCCACAAGTCTGGATAACAGTTGTGCTATGTCGGTTAGTATAACAAGCTGGAGAGTTGTCTCCAGCATGTCTTCTTCTCGATAGTAGATTGTAGGGAATTCTTGTAGGATTGATATTTCTATCTAGAAAATTTCAAATCTATAAACAAGCGAAACCAAATAGAAAAGAATTGCAACAAAAATATATGTCAGTCAATGCGTAAGAGAAAATGCATTAATTTATATCGAATTAAAATTCCATTACTGCATTAATTCTCTTCTTCGTTTTTCACATCAATCTCATCTTCGAAGTGTAGACAGACCACATGTAATAATTAAATAGCATCGAATTTAATAATTAAATTTTGAGCTTTGCAATGCTGCAATAGGTAGGCGATATTTTAATAAACATCTTGTCAAGAAGCCCTTCAATTTGCTCTTTCTACAAAATTACTTTTCTTAAGCTGATGGTCTTAAAACCAAGGTGTCATTAATGAAGGATTCGTTATGGGATGACCGCAATCACCAATTAACCAACAGAGTTTGATTGAAAGGGTTTCTATGTTTTTGAAACCATAGCCTAAATAATTATTAATTCATTTACGTGTGCAATGCGGTCAAAATGACTAAAGCATTTATTTTGTTTTTTTGTTTTTTTTTAATGAGAAAATATAAATAAATTCGAAATATGTGAATGTTCTTTCGATTATGGCAGATATGAAATTCGTAAGTGCACAGATGGTAGAAAAGTAGAAAGGCAGAAGAAGAGATACTAGTAACTGGATCACTCATCTCAGAAATTTACTAACCGAGACAACTAACAATTGACCAGAGAGATGTGCCAGCACTTTTTTGGAAACACAACCTAATCAAATAATCTCGGAATTTTTGGCATTTATATTATGTATAACAGTAGTAGTGCTGTTAATTAGCAGCCATTTAATTGCTTGCTCTTTCAGTCAAGGCCAGGATAGAGTTTATTAAACCATTACTTTAAGCGAAAGCCTATAAATTTCTATATTTTTAAGTGGATACGCGCTACTGTATACGTACAAGTGTTTATGTGCGAAACGAACAAAGAATTGCTAGATAAGATATATAACTTGCTTTGTGTTTCAGGGTTTCTGTCTTATTGAAAAATTCCAAATTTTATCTTCGCACAAATGGTTTAATAAATTTCGATGAAAATCAGATACACATGTACGCTCTTTCACTCATTTTGTCCATACGTCGTAGACACTTATATGTACACCGCAGTACATGTTTACTTCAAAATACAGATTTCTCTCTCTCTCTCTCTCTATATATATATATATATATATATATATATATGCTTGTGCTTTGTAGTAACATTTAATACAGTGTAACAGTTTAACAGAATTTTTGCGTAGACCAAGAATGACAAGGGAACAGAAAATAGTCAAATGGTTGCTAATCGTTAGCGCTACTACTGTTGTTCATAACAGAAATACCAAAAGTGAATGAGATTATTTTACTTCTTTGTATTTGGAGGGAAACGTTGGAGCATCATGTCCTTTTGTTGGTCCCAGCTACTCTCTTCAATTTGGAGTTTTTTCTCTACCATGATAGCAAATTTGTTGTGTTCAGAATACAGCTCGAATTAATCTCACTCACTATGTACGGTTGTGTCCTAAGGAAACAATTTCTCGTACATAGCTTAGTTGGTTTATGCATTCGAGATAACAAACTATTTCTTCAAGAGAACTAATAAAATCGCATGCATTCGCTGTGTCATAGACAATAAAGATTAAAAGATGCCGGAAAGAGAAGTCATGGCAAATTTGAATTGAACGGAAACTTTTAATATTCGCCGCTATATGGTAGTACGCTACTTGAGTGCAAATTAATATGTTCGAGGACGTAAATGCTACAGCATTCATTTTCATAGTGATGCAAAATGACGTGAGTCCTATAAAATTTTATATACCTCAGCAGTTTTTCAAGTATTGCACTTGCCGACCTAATGATTAACTGATTCCTTAGGTTCTCTTCATATGATTTGCATATTTTTTTTCTGTGCATTTACAAATTAATCTGAAGCAACTTTAAATTCGTAAATTTCTGTACACTAGATAGAGAGCAGATTCTCTCATTATAACATTCGTGTCATTCCAGTTGAAAAATTTTATCTAGATTGTCGCGAACGCTATGTGATCTCATGTCAACTGCCCTTAGAAAATGTAGTTAAACAGATTTCGCATATCACAACTAATTACAAATAAATGAACTGTCATTGTTTGCATTTCACTGAAACATTTCCTGTCCGCGAACATGTTGAAGGGAAAATTTCTTCACTCGATACATCGATCGTAAACTATATCGAATTTACTATATGCCTTGAAAATGACAATTTTCGATGACTTTAAAGCATTTCTTTGATGACTACAAAAGCAGAAAACACTAGAGTTTTACAGTTCGCTTGTTTATACAGGATAGGGCCGCACTTTTAATACCAAATATGTATATGTATGTAACTTTTAGTCGATATATATGTAATAGCCAGAAGGACTTAAGATAGTTCTATCTATTTATTATACCGATCGGTTCAGACAACCGGTCTGAAGGATTTTCCTATCTGTTTGCCAGTCTGTCTGTCCATCTGATATCTATCTATTTATTCATACGACCGTAACTTCTTCGGGCATTTGTACGAAATTTTCCATGCTGACTCATTTTGTGGCAAAGATCGGAATCGGAATCATTCACCAGTGTAAAGCCTTGTCGTTATTTAAAATATATTTGCAATTTTTAGTATCATTTAACAAAAATCGAATCGGAATTTGAATCGGAAGCGGTACACTTATTATTCACGGTATACACGACAATATGCCGAAAACTAATTCTAAATTAGAACAATTTCTTAAAGCTTATACTAATTAGACAGAAGGCTGATGTTATTTTGCGAAATATTCTTTGAATTTATTACAATTCATAATAATAAAATGGTATGAAATTAAAAGAAAAGAAAAGAAAAAAAAAGAAAAAAAAACAGACAGACAGACAACTATACTCATCACTAACAGTTGGAATAGCAAATTATATGTTGGCTCATTAACATTTCATTCGATTCAATTCATTTCTTAAATCTGCAAAGCTTTCGCATATTTATCATGCAGAGTTTTTATCATTAGACTGTCAGACACTAAAATATAGCTTTAGAATAATAATTTTTATAAAACAAATGCATATGATTGTGCGCACACATACACACACACACATATGTATATATATATATGCAATTGATTTAAACTCTCATGTAGATATACACCCAGTACGTATGAAATTTTCGGTAGCTTCAGTGTACACAAGCAAATACAGGAAACTATAGTTTTTTTTTTTGATATTTTTTTTTTTTTTATTTGTTTGTTTGTTTACTTGTCGCACACACAACACCTCATAAGTTTGTTGGAGCGGAAATATTTCTGCGTTTCAGTTTTCGGGTTTTCGGGGGTCTTCCCACAACACATCCGTATACCGAGCACATAAAACAAGAGCTTTTAAAAGACCAACAATAAGAATGCAGACAAAGTCATTCCATAAAGAAAAATTACAAAAATTAATATTAAAATTAAAAGAAACATTTCAAACGGATAAAACATTACAAGTATACGAGACAATACGTTACACGACTTATGTTATTGTCTGTTCTATTTCTAGACAAAAACTTCGAAATTTATTTTCTCGAATACGTAATCCATTAACAAATTATTGGCTATATATACCATAACATTCACATGAACATTCACCATGGCACTTGGAATATATTAATGGACTAAATTATACGACGAAATTTTCTATAGACAACGCAGCTAAGCTGAGGGACTTAGCAGTTCCTACATAATGATTAAAATCCCTGGCTTGTATTAGTTAGAACGCAGTGTTTTTTAACTTAGTCAGAATGCATTTATTCATTGGCCAAGCGGAAATATGGTCATCTGTGAAATCAAAATTGAATTCACTCCTAATCGTGTGTATACATCAAATGCTCATTTTGGTAACTATTAACGGTACTTTACTCTATGAACTTTTAATGAAATGTGTCTTCCTCATGTGAAAGTGGAATTATTTTTAAGCTTTTCGTGACAGGCTAAGTTATCCTGCTAAAGTGCAATTAACGTATTTTCTTTTTTTTTTTTGGAGAATTTTTCAATTGTGAAAGTTGAGTTCTGTATCCATCGTGGAAAGCGTTACCTGTGTTGCTTAAATCATAGAATAGTGCTATTGCCGCTAAATCGCGACGGATGATGGAAAATGCATACGATTAACTCTCGGAAACGAACAGAAGAAGCCCATAATACAAGGCCGACGAATGACTGACATCAAAGATAAAACCGAATATTTATGACACTAGCTACAGCGTTCAGTCCGAACTGAACGAAACAATCACAAGAAAATGCTACAAACAAACAACTTATGCAGGCGATGAGCGATAAAATGAATGCAATATCGTGAAAGTTGTGATGATGCGATTTTTAACCATCATAACGTTTGACCCCATTCGGCAAAACTTACTCGGGAAATATTAGAAGCCCTAAATTGGAACGTACTACCTTCTAAGCTATATTTTCAAAAAATGTCTTTTATTATTCTTTTGCAAAAAAAAAAAAATATATATATATCTTCTCTTCTTAATAAATATAGAAAATCAATGATTTAGTCAGTAACAGTCATTTTTAAAGCAGATTTCGGGAAACGAAATTAATAAAATCCTTCCGGCGGTTATAAAAACCATATAAAAACCATATTTTATTGTAAAGTTTTAGTTAAATGAATTTTTGAAAAGCCAATAGTTACCATACAAACATTTATGCAGATATATAATTTTGATTTTTCAAGCTAAGAGATAGCTTCATGTAAAGTTGCTTTTGTTTAACATTTGTGCCTCAAACTTTTCGTAATAACAACAACAGAAGCTTTAAAGAAAAAACCCTAAGAGAGAAATTTTTAAAATTATTTGCCTTACTTTCGTTTATTATTTCTTATCCATAGTTGTAACATTTCTTGTCTATAAGGGAAATTTCTAACAGAGAGAACTGATTCAACATGATATACCATCGCAAAGCTTCGCTGATAGCAGCACTGTTATCTTAACAGGCAATTGAAGGTGAATGGATATGCATTCTATTAAAAGCTTTTTGAAGTAATATTAAGCATATTTCCATGCTTGCGATGCGTATACGCGATCATGTACCGTGTTTATGTACAAATGTTAATCTACCATAATGGAATCCACTCGTACTATTAGTGATAGAAATTTTCATTCAAGTTGTATATATGTAACGTGTTTGATTTCATAGCGTTCATCGTTCATGTGCAAAATAATCGAAATTGTCGATGATAAGGTTCTGTAATGGTATTAATGGGACACACATACGCATTTGTTCTTGCACATTTGATATATCTGAATGAACGTGTGTGAGAATACACTTTTGCGTATGTGAAATATTACAAAACAAGCCAGAAAATTACATTCGGTAGTTGATCGAATCTTCTATAGCCACCCAACCTGTGTACTAAAACAGAACAAGCATATATTTATTGTCGCACTTTACGAATAATGAGTAAAATATTTTTGTGCTTTGTTCTTGAGTAGAGACATGTGTTTACCTACCGCAGATAATAGTTTGGATATATTTTTGACCGATTTAGTGTAGTCCAGCCCACGCCAAGATGAACTCAGCATTGACTACTAATCAGAAATATGTGGTTGATATTGATCTATAATATATACATGATCTCTGAAGTGTTTTACAAGATGTAGAAGATTATATATATATATATATGCCTTATCCTCCGATAATGGGTATAATGTATATAATAAAAATATTAATAATGATAAAAATAAAATTGAGAGCGCGTACAATGAAATGGCTGTTAAGTTAAAAGCGCAACAAGTGTTACATTAACATACCATAAATATTGCACTCATTTATGTTGCTGAAACAGCAAAGCTTGCCTACTGAACTATTTTCTGCTTTCATTTGAGAAAGCTAAGCAATGCTTTCGCTTTTAAAGCTCTTAGATGTCTTTTTAGCTTATTTTGTAACATAGAAAACTTTCCAATCAGAAACATATGCAAAGAGCTTTTATTAGTGTAAGTTTTCCAGCTTTTAGCAGACACCAAACCCATGTGCAAAAATCATACATATATAACGCGATGGAATATTTCGCTAACAACATGCCCGCAAAACTGGTTTTAGAAAATCACCATTGAAGCTGATGGAAGATTGCCAGAGACCTTATAATATCTTATGATGGTGGATCCGAGTTTTCTAACTCTTCAACTATATGTTTATCCGTAAACTAAACTAATAGCTTTAGTCTACACTATCGGTATTCTCCCAATACAATCCTTAATATTATAAGTAGCCCGCATCATCCAAATTACTAGCGCTAATGTCGGAAATTGTCTAAGACGTGCTTAACTTCAAAGAGAGCGTATTTTGTAAGAGGTCATAGAACACAATCATTGTGGTTTTTTTATTTACCGACACACTTGCATGACAACATTTTTAATTAGGCTTCCTAACGTGGGCTTCCTGAGCTCACAAAGCGTATTTGCTGCAAATCTGTCTCTATCGTAAAAGTGCCAAAGGGAGTGCATACATTAGTGTTGTTTGCAGGCGTTCATTGTGAATTTCTGCCGTGCAGGCGTAACCTCACGTAGCACACTAAGTAAGAATATATGTGAGAGAACGCCCCTCGTCATCCCTGACGTGTTCAATCCCACATTACAAGTTGAACATAGCAATCGATGATAGTTTTGTAAGATTGTTTTGTAAGTAGCTTTTTATTCTCATCGCACACAATACGCATTAGCTGATTGCATAGTCGTGCTGTTGAGACGGAAGTCGTGGGAAGGAAATGTGATTCGTTTTTTTTTGTATTTACATTGAAACTTCGAAATAATTACAATTGAACTTTCATTTTTGAATAAAACGTGTATTTAATTCCTTACTTTATCAGTCCAAATTGATTGGTATATGCTCTTCTGATCCCAATACATAAACACATATTTGAGATGTTCATTAAAAATTGCTTTCGATGTGGAAAATACCGTTCAAACCCTATGTTGGCTTGAAAAGTTTTATCCAAACATATTCTTGATGATTCCAAGGATTTTAAACGAGATCTTAAATAGGTGATTATACCAGGGAACGTCAAAGCAACCCTGTCATAATGTTTGCAAAAGCAAATTTCAACGACCCTATAAAGTATATATATTCTTGATCTGCTGTAAATTCTGAATTAATAAATCCCTGTCTGCCCGTCTGTGCGTCTGTGTGGTGTATGTTGTTGTGACTCTCCTGGCCGTAAAAATGAAGATATCGATGCTAGAATAGATTGGTACTGAAGATAGGCCAACTTGGTCAGAGGACAAGTGCGCAGCGCAAAGCATAAAGTGATCGCAACTCCCTTTTTTTAAACAAAAATTTTTGTGCTTTTGTTCATTACTCACAAACTTACTAGAAAACTGAAATTTTCCACATTCAGTTTACGAAACAGTCTACTATTTACATGCAAAAAGGGCAAAAACTCAGCCATGCCCACACAAAGCTTTTATACTTATTACTCATAAGACAGAATGTTTACGAAATATTTTATACATTGAATGAAAATGAATAACATGAACTAGTGGGCGGACTTGGGCTTATGGGACCTAGAGAATAGAATGCAAGAAGCTAAGTGTGTTAGTTGGATGTGGGCATTAAATAGAAGGACTTGGTGAATAGAATGCGTCACGCTACTTAAGTGCATTCTAAATTAATTACAGTGGACATCACAACGTGGTAGATTAATTTTTCTTAATAATAGCTTTTACTGCAGCAAAAGATGAAAGATAAATTTTATCCCATTCATTCGTAGGGTACACCAAAGATTTTAATGGCGGTGGGCCGGCCGCCGATAACTTTTTTACTTGTTGGTAGTCGAAAAGTGAAGTTTTGAAGAGAAGGCTGACTTGCTAATGATATCAAAGGGTCGTGCATTCACTGTTTTACATGGAAGTTTGGACATGAAAAGGCTGTTCTTTAAATGCCAGCGGGCCATGGTGTTACACGTTGAAGTTCGAATTGCTGTCCTACCCATCGTATTCTCCGTAATTGTCCAAGAAGGACTGTTACCTGCTTGCAAACTTCAAAAAGATCGTCGAGAGACAATGCAAGCAAATACAAACGATAAAATCGTTAGCAAAAGTGAAGCGTATCATAAGCGTCTCGACGACTCTAAACTATAAAGAAAGATATCAAAATGTTGAAGAAGTATTGACCTGACTGTGGCAGTAATGAAATTCGGATTTAGTCTATGCTTGTTTTTCTGTGTGCGGCTAAGATTTTAAATTACTTTTATAAACCTTTTAAAAATAAAGTACAATTTAATCTCCAAAATGGAGAAACGATTTTAATGACCACTTTAATACCTACGATGAGAAGGGACCATTTAAAAATTGTTGACATAAAGGATGCAATAAAATGAAAACAAAAATAAAAAAAGAAAATCTAATGAAATTGTAGCGTATAAGCAAACACCTTTATATGTATTTCGAAAAGGTGTAAATGTAAAAGTATTACATACACATACACACACACACACACACACACACACACACACACACATAGGCAAAAACTATTTGTTCATTGTTATGCACAAAATCGAGGAGAAGGACATCAAGTTTTTAGTGTTCCACATAAAATGCAATATTTTGTGTGAAGGAAGACAAACAGCAAGAAAAGGATTGGATTTTTTGTAAAGAGAAAGTAGTTGCATTCGGAAATTCGGAATCAAAGCAAACTGAAGGAAGTTAAAGAGAAAATTGTTTATAATACGCATTTGACATCTTTAGGCCAGGGATGTACAAGTTGTTGCTTTAACGTACTCTGTACCACTGAGACTCAGTGCATGCATATCTGTATGCACATGCATACACACTCGAATGCAGATGGACAGGCAAAAATTGTGTGAGCATCAACGGAATTGTCATCAATAAAAATCGAACTGAGAGAGTCATGGAACCGTCTCGCTTTAAGCATAGTCATCGGTGGACTTTTTTTTTTTTTTGTCTTGCTTGCCTTACGTTTTTTATCGACAAAAAATATGACAAACTCACGTTTTTAAAATAGTTTTTTTTTTTCAATTTTTTTGTTATTTTTCTTGTGACACACACGAACGGCGACATGTTCATCAATTGAAAAATATTTAAAAAAAAAAAAAAAAAAAAAAAAAAAAAAAAAAAAAAAAAAAAAAAAAAAAAAAAAAAAAAAAAAAAAAAAA
>KK499785.1:524562-622968 GCA_000688715.1 Glossina pallidipes
AAAAAAAAAAAAAAAAAAAAAAAAAAAAAAAAAAAAAAAAAAAAAAAAAAAAAAAAAAAAAAAAAAAAAAAAAGTAAAAGTCGAGTAATCGACATGACTAATGGAAATCTAGCGTGCACAGCACATAAAACAAATCTCACTATGGTGTGAAGTAGAGAAAACAGTATGAAAAAACGGATGACAGTGATACATATTAGCGTAAGCGTTGAAAGTCGATTAAAAAACATGTAATAAAGTTATATTTGCCTTAAAGTATATTGCGGATATTTACGAATTAAAAATTGATACGCTTTGCATTTTAACTCAACTTTTTTTTTTTTTTTTTGCTTTTTTTACTGCGAAACATGATTGCATTGGTAGGACGAAGAGGACGTATATATTAACATGGGAACGAATAAACGGAAGTTTCTACATAGAGAAGGTTGGAAAAAGCGAAATTTTATGTGCCAAACAATATTTACTGCAAATATAAAATACTTTAAAATATAACTTAAATCGCATAAGTCTTTGATTTATCGAAAAGGAAACAAAAAAATACAACAGTAAAAGCAAAGTGTATTTAATAATAAGTGAGACTGTTTTGTTTCAGTTACTTCAACATTTTTAATTTTCCCTTTAATTGCAGCTGAAATTATTTATTGAATGCAAAAACAATCGGGCAGCGGCCTAACATTAAACATTCTGCATCACCCTATAGTCATTCATTTAACGACTTTTGAAAATAAGGCTTTATACGTATTTTTCCATCGGCTAATGTAGCGAATTTTATTAAAACTTCCCCAAAAAATCCGGCATGTAGCATGTCCAAACAGAACGACATGCGCGGTAATTTGATCGACAAGCTTTTTGCTGCATTTGCGACAAGCTTAATTCATGCCTCCGCCTAATTTAAACGGTGTAGCATAAGCAGTTTGATTACAGCATTTCTTGGCATAAGCCGATCTTCCATTCGTTCTTAGAGATGAAGACCGCGAGACGGAGACTGTAGACAGCTTAATGAAACTGACTTCAGAAGGACGGACTACAACTTACTGACACAATTCTTAGCTCGATTAGATTGGAGTGTAGATCAATCAAGTATCAACTCATGCACTAACTTGTTTTATGAGAAGTTGTGTAACATCTTGCCGCTTTGAGTTCCTCGTAGCCCAGTCCGCTGTTCAATCTTAGCACCTCTCGACTAGAAATCAAAGAAATAGGCTGTTTAAATAGTATAAAGGGACTGGCTATGCTTCCACTTATGCGACCTATATAAGTGCTAAGCACAGGATTTTAAAGTGAAACAGACGGTGTTACATGGACCACCTTTAAAAGGGGAGAATAAACTTTAAAAGGAATCCGAAGTATTTCCAGAAATTTGTTGATTCAAAAAAGAAAACTGTTACCCTATCTGTTCAAATGCACTATGAAAATCTTAATGCCTCTGGATATATCTACTTTGTTATTGTTGTAACATAAATAATTATTATATCTTTTCTAATATCGCCGTCACGGAAGATGAGGTCTTGAAGATCTTACAGAGTCTACATTACTCAGATGCTATTCCCGCTTGCATCATTAAATATTGTGTCTTACATCTTGCTAAACCTCTTATGTTGCTTTTTAATTTTTGACTTTCGTCGGGGATGTTTCTGACAAGTAGAAAGTGTAGTTATATTGTATCGATCTAGAAGAATGCAGGCGGGGATAGTGTGCTTGACTGTAATGTAGTGGCGAAACTCAGTGCTATTCCAAAACATTTTGAAAAGTTATTTGCGAATAGGCTAAAGCAAGTCTTATCGTCAATAGTTTTTAATCAACAACATGGGTTTAGCAAGGGCAAAAGTATCACTACCAACCTTCTCGAGTTGTGGTGAGATCACCAGCGATTTCCCAGAGAAGCCATTTGGGTTCTTTCCTTTTTATTCGGTTTATGAATGATCTCTCCTCTGTTATTCATGGATCTAATGTTCTGATGTGTGCGGACGATGCGAAAGTCGTCCATTCAGCTACAAATTTGATTCAGTTTTCCATCCTTAGGCCCGATTTGTTCTCCCTAGTGAAATGGTGTGAAGTAAATGGTATGGTTCCTCACATTATCAAATTGTACTAGAACAGCAGTAATGCATTGCAATTAAACATCTGGGTGCATGTTTCGATACGATAATGTCTTTCAATCTTCATATCCTGTTGGTGGTAGGCAATGCAAGAGCTTCTCTTGATTTCATTAAGCGTTGGTCGAAGGAATTTGAACGTCCATATATAACCAAGTGATTGTTTATGGCATTAGCGAGGCCAATCTTAGAGCATGCTGCGACGGTTTGATCTTCTAGCTACCGTTGTTACTGTGATTTGATTGAAACAGTGCGGCGAGATTCCATCGTAAGAGAATAGATTGCTTTTAATTAGTCTGCGATCTCTAGTGAGGAGGGGATTAGTGCTCATCAGGATTATATTTTTAAAAAAGCTTATTGAAGGGAAAATAATATTCCCATTCCTAGTAAGCATGGTAGACTTCAATATTCCGAGACGGATCTCAAAATACTACGAACTCATTGGATTCCCCTAATGTTGTACAAATTTCGAGTTTTATGCACCCTCGCGGATAATATGTAAGAACTTTAACGAGTCGTATCAGCAGTTCTCACTGAACGGGTGTGAGTGGTTGCCTGACAGATGTAACAAAGGTTTAACGTAAGTTCCTGCCTATGTGGCTTAACCTTACGGTGCCAATGACACACGGATTAATTTAGCGTAACCCACGCCCCCCAATGAGTTGGACAATCCCTATAAGCTAGAGGTCCAAACTACAATGGAGTCCAGATTATTTATTGCGTATGGCACAATAAACCCACTCTGGTAAGTGGTGAGGCCCACCCAAACCTCGGTTATTCCGCTAGGGAATGTGAAAACCACAGCCACCACGAATACTACCCGAAGGGCCGTACCCAAGCAGTCAGGGCTCACACATTGATTAACTGCAGCGTTCAAAAGGGGTTTTGTTATGCTTCCACCTAGGCTTCCACAAACGAGTTGCCTGACAGCACTCAATGCTCTTAGTTTCATTTAGTCCTAGTCTCAATTATACATGAATTGCTGCTATTTATGTGTTGGATTTACTTAGGCAGCCTACGAATATTTAGGGCTTTATGCATGAAAGTTTATCAATTGTGAACTTGATTTTTCCTGTATGCTAGACTTTATATGTGATGGTGTGAATTTAATTTCTTGATGTCAAAACTATAAGTTTCAATGCCCGTATATACCTCTTTGATTCCCTCCTATAACCCGAGTAAGAGTTAATTTTTGTCAATCACTAACAAATAGATAAAGAAATAAATAAATTTAAAATTTAATGCTTTAAACAAAATTTCTTGCCCAGAGAGAGACTAAAAATGTTAGCAAAAACTTTTACAGATTCTGTTATATGAGAATAAACACTCAATGGCATAAAGTCTTCAATTTAAGTTAATTGTAAAAGTCTTTAGTTCAGTCATTAGTTGAAACATATAACGCTTCGTATTAGGCCTTGAAAAAAAATAATCAATATTTCATGTAAGAATCTGCTTCTTCGTCCTTTCAACTTATACTACTATTGACAGCACTATCACAAGCTTACAACCGTGACCATCAAAGTGGACAAAATTTATCCCATGGCAACTGGTGAAATAATTTATGAAAAATTAACAACATAGCTCAGCATTATCGTTAATGGACTTATATCAGCAGATTGAAGTATTTTTGCTAAATTTCTTTCAAAAATTTTTAACAAAACGTGTTTCATAAAATATTTCCGGTATGTGTTAATCGCATAGTTATAATTAAATCAATGATTTGATATCGTAATTAAAAATAAACAAGTAAGAATGCTATAGTCGAATGAGGCCGGCCTTTACATACCCAACATTCTTAATCATTTTCTTAATAATACAACAAAACTGACACATTAATTTTATGTAAATGTATAATTTTCATGAAAGCTCTCATATTGTGGAATATTCGAAACGTCGACTAACGTGGTCCAAATTTAGGAATCTTCATTTCCATATCAACGATTGTACAGTTACTTCCATCATAACAAACCACAAATTAGCCTTTATCGCCATAGATGGGCTTGCTTACATGCGACACCCTATGTATGATGCGATATCAAAAATAGACCTATGTGATCCAAATTACTTTAAGTTAAGTTGCTAGGGAACAACTTTCACCTTAAAATATAAAAAATTAGACTTTTTCGACATAAATAGGATTATTTGTCATTAGAACCTTTGCATGGATTGCGATCCAAAAAACCGATCTACGTGGCCCAAATTCAGTAAGTTTAATATTTATATCAAATTAGTATTCTGATCGAATTTTCTTCAAGAAATATTGAAAATTATAAAGATTCACTTTCCGTCGACAAGGGGTTCAAAAAATTGCCCTACCCGATCCAAAGCTTTCACATCAATTTAAAACGCCCAAAATACTATTAATAAGCGGTCTTTGTCGCGAAATTTTAAAAATTACATTATTTCTTATATGGGGAGTTCTTGGAAAAGTGGTCCAATCAGGATCATTTTTAATAGCGATCGTACTTGATCCAAGATACGTTAATATTTACCAAATTTCGTTAAAATAACTTAAAAACTGTCATCTATAGCTAATACAAAAATGAATGCACAAAATTCACCCGGACCAACGGACAGGCTTGAATTGTTTCAGAAAATCAGTTTGAACTGATTGTGTCTGTTAAGTTTTTCTCCAGGCTGCATAACTATACTGCAAATAGCGTAGAGTGCAATAAACTAAAGCTTTTTGTTCATGGTTTTTAGAAATTCCGCTTTTAACTTCAATTTCTTTGATTATTTAACAGTAAACATGAATATGTGAAAACACTTTACCTCTATTTCGTGAATTTTCCTTTAATTTCTAAAGTTTGGATTTTTCGTTTCTCTATGTTACATAAAGATAAGCAAGCCTTCAGAATACAAAATAACTTTAAAAGTCAGTAACGTGCACAAGATGGTTAATGTTAGGTAACTAAAAAATTGGTTACCGATTTCACATGTTGCTGTAATGCTAATAAATAATTTATCGATGCATGTACTAAGTATATAATGTTTTCTAACAGCTTTAATGAGTTCATAGATTCATGTTATTCGAATAATTCAAAAAAAAATTAATTATTCGATTCATAAGCCCGGTAGGGTCGCTAGATCACATGCATGTTATTGTACATATTATGCACCTTTGTATGTAGACAAAATGTATGTAAAATGTGTGTAGCAAAATAAGGCCATCTGAAGGCGTTTTTCGGAATTTAAAAAACCAAGTTTTTTACTCGTTTTGAGACAATTGTGTTATCTTTCAATTTGTTACCTATATGACGTGTAAGACTTCTCTGTCTCTCTCTCTCTCTCTCTCTCTCTCTCTCTCTCTCTTTCTTTCTTTCTTTCTTTCTTTTATTTCTTTTTCTTTTCTTGCACATAATATAATCGGTGAAAACTTTTTCAGTTACCTAAGGAATAGCTTGCATGTTTTAAGAAATACTTTACATAACTTCCAAGTTCGAATATCTATTTACATGGAAGTAGGAAGAAAGGCAAAAAGTTTGAGTTTATATACGGCGTGGAGCGAATCCTTGATTACCTCTCGCACTTTGCAAATTAATCCATGCACTTATGTTATATACATATAGTGGCATTTAATCAATCAATAAACCCGTCATGGGCATTCTCAAGCCTCACTAAAATGATTCATCAACTCTGATTAATCAATGATGTGCCTACTTGAACGAATCTTTGGTAGATAGTTTTGAAGGTCGCGAACGAGATGCAAAACTAAGCACACTTCCAATCGCCAGTAAAAGTTTCCAGAAAAGCCAGAAGCAATAAACCGAAAAGTAAATGTGTATTACATTTTCCTGTTTGGAAACTTCGGAAGATTTTTTAAATTTGTTCCTCTACAAAATGATGGCAGTCTGTCTAGGGGGTGGAGAAGTATTTTTTAAATTTTCAAGGAGATTTATTGAAAATTTTTTGTCTTGCTATTTAAGCTTTTATTTCTTAATTTACTCTCTCTCTCTCTCTCTCTCTCTCTCTCTCTCTCTCTCTCTCTCTCTCTCTTTCTCTCTGACTCTCTGACTCTCTAATCATAATAAGCACATAAAAATTAAAACAGAAAATATGTTTTTTTTTATTTTTTTTTAAATTATTTGCGTTTAATTTTGTGTATGTTTCCGTTTTGGCTGCTATTCAATTTTTTATTGTTGATATTTCACCGCGTGCGGTGTTAGAATTACGGATAAGTCCTTTTGGCACTGTGTCACAAGCAATTATACTTCATTTCCGTATGTGTAACAAGTTGACAGTGTTAGTAAAATTTCAAAATGACGTGATTTCACTCTCATAAAATTAATTTATTGACACGAAAACGTGTTCTAATGGGGAATGCTGTGCCTCTCTTGAATCGCAGGAAAACTCTCAAATCAATGTTTGCCCCCCAGTTCGATAATTTTTTTTTTTTCTCTATTATTGCTCTAGACTTTCCAGATTTCCAGATACTAATCTATTCAGAATCATTTTCTGAACTGATTTAAGCTCGTCCGTCTGCCTGTCTATCTTCTTTTCTTATATTGAACTAACCGGTCGCAAATTTTGGAAAAATTTCGACGAAATTTGACATTTTTTGATCCAAGAGCGCACTCTGTTGACGATTGTTCGGGTCGGACCATTTTTTCGACAACTTCCCATACAACGCCTTATAAGGCGTGTAAGGAAAAGTTGATCTGCGGATATCTGTAGGGTGATGTAGGGTATTTAACGGTGGATCCTGCCCCACAATATTGGTTTTTATCGTTTTAATTAAGAAAAGCACTTACTTCAAGAGGATGGTAAGAAATATGTTACTTAAACTGTTGCTGGCGATGAACTTAAGAGAGCGAGAGGGCAACCGATGTGCTGATGATGTGCATGTAAGGGTCTATTTCATGAGCGTTCTTCTAACAGGTGAAGGCCCTCGCCCAGATTTGATTGAAATTTATGTTAATCATAAAAAGCAATAACGAACGTCTTCATGTTGAAAAACCAGGACATTTTTACTTTTAAGAAATTGCGCCTGTTTTTTGCCCTTCGTTCATCATCTGTTATCCGTCACGATGCAGCCCCGCCTGCTTTCGTGTTAAGTAGAGAAGTAATGCTACCGATGTTTAGCGGATTTTTCGCTTAAAAGACAATTTATTCAGAGCTTCAAACACAGTATTCTTTCCATATAAATTTAGGTGGGACTATGGTTGAGAGAACAATTGATCTGTAGAGAGTGTAAAGGACCTTTCATGCATCACTTAACAAAAGTGTAGATTTGATAATAACACTAAACACAATATATATACGATGTACAACCAAATATGAAGAAAAAAACACAAAAATGAGTTTGAAATTTATTTTAATCCCAGGTTTGAACATTTTCTGTTCGTTCCTTTGTTTAGCTATGCATTCATGAACTGTTAGTAATTTGGCATATTTTTGTAAAACTTTTACTCCCTAAAGCTTTCAAACCAAACTTCACCTTTATTCATACATACACCTAAACGCAAACGCATTTCAAAATTCCAATTTATTCACTACAATAATAAATGTTTGTGTTTGCGTTAAGGGCAAATGAATTTTAACTTAAAATAGCAGACGAAAATAATGAAAACCCACTACTACACATATGAAAATTTTTCTCTTCGCGTTAATTGAGGGCAACGAAAGTAATAAGATTAAAATACATATATATTCTACCGCACATTACGACCAGCATGAAATCACAGATAATTTATGATTTAATAAGTTCTACAATAGTATCTGTTGTGGCTATCGCACGTGGAGCGCATATGCAGGCATTTGAAAAGCATGTGAAAATATTTACCAGTACGTGTATTATGCTGGTCCTTTTAAGTATTTAATGTATCGCTCAACAATTCACGGGACACAGAAAAGAAAATGAATGGCAAAATCAACTCAATACTGGTTACGCATTTTGATGACTTTTCTAAAGTTTAGAGTTGTAGGGACGTTTAAAATACGCTTCACTTTCAAAACTATTTTTTTTGCACCTTCCTTTTAAAACTTGCAAAAAATAATAGTCGCTGAGGGTCACTTGTAGAGAATACACTGTGTAGAGCAGTAATTCGAACTTCGCTGACGTGAATTTTTAGCTATAATATCGAACAATTTGATGAGAACAGCCTTTTCATGTCCAAACTTCCATGTAAAACAGTGAATGCACGACCCTTTGATATCATTAGCAAGTCAGCCTTCTCTTCAAAACTTCACTTTTCGACTATCAACAAGTAAAAAAGTTATCGGCGGCCGGCCCACCGCCATTAAAATCTTTGGTGTACCCTACGAATGAATGGGATAAAATTTATCTTTCATCTTTTGCTGCAGTAAAAGCTATTATTAAGAAAAATTAATCTACCACGTCGTGATGTCCACCGTAATTAACTTAGAATGAACTTAACTAGCGTGACGCATTCTATTCACCAAGTCCTTCTATTTAATGCCCACATCCAACTAACACACTTAGCTTCTTGCATTCTATTCTCTAGGTCCCATAAGCCCAAGTCCGCCCACTAGTTCATGTTATTCATTTTCATTCAATGTATAAAATATTTCGTAAACATTCTGTCTTATGAGTAATAAGTATAAAAGCTTTGTGTGGGCATGGCTGAGTTTTTGCCCTTTTTGCATGTAAATAGTAGACTGTTTCGTAAACTGAATGTGGAAAATTTCAGTTTTCTAGTAAGTTTGTGAGTAATGAACAAAAGCACAAAAATTTTTGTTTAAAAAAAGGGAGTTGCGATCACTTTATGCTTTGCGCTGCGCACTTGTCCTCTGACCAAGTTGGCCTATCTTCAGTACCAATCTATTCTAGCATCGATATCTTCATTTTTACGGCCAGGAGAGTCACAACAACATACACCACACAGACGCACAGACGGGCAGACAGGGATTTATTAATTCAGAATTTAAAGCAGATCAAGAATATATATACTTTATAGGGTCGTTGAAATTTGCTTTTGCAAACATTATGACAGGGTTGCTTTGACGTTCCCTGATATAATCACCTATTTCCGATCTCGTTTACAAACCTTGGAATCATCAAGAATATGTATCGATAAAATCCAATATATACTTCAAATCCAGTTCAGTTCCATTTACGATGAAAAAGGAGTCGTCTGATCTGTTCAAATTGATTGATTTATTTTTAATGTACGCTCTTCTCATTCCGTACGAGAATCGTTTGTTCATTTGCGGAAGCAACTTAATATCTTCCACTTGATGTTTTATGTAGGAATCTGATTATTAGAGGTGGGATGAAAGACGTCTTTAAGATCTTCTTAACACCACCTATCACGCTTGCTATCTTCTAAGCTCATCATAACTAAAATTAGTTTTATTTTATTCGGCAGCCTTGTTTCAAAAAAAAATCAAACGATCTCTTTAAAATATTATATGTAGATATACTTGTGTTGGACGGAGGACGATTGCCATAATACTTTTCA
Source organism: Glossina pallidipes (assembly GCA_000688715.1). NCBI lineage: Eukaryota > Metazoa > Arthropoda > Insecta > Diptera > Glossinidae > Glossina > Glossina pallidipes. Next base: position 534,077 of record KK499785.1, read on the forward strand.
ATTCAATGCTTAGTTTAAACGGTATTTTTTTGTCTGAATAAATGGAATATTGAAATAAATGATAAAAATACTACGCATATTACGTTAACGCTAAACAAGGTTTCTTGTTCTTTGCTTTTTTACGTGGATGGCAATAGCGTCGGTAAGAAAATCTTTGAAAAACATCCTGACCGATGATTAGCATGGAAAAATCATAAAAAAGTTAAACGCCCGCAACTCGTTCAGAATCTCAATTTAATCTAAAAAATAAATGCATTTTTTATACAAAAGTATTTTCCGACCTATTATTTGCATCTATGGCATACAATTATATCGTATTGGGGATAGTAACTATAATATTCTCAAAAGTAAAGTAAAGTAAGAGAAAAAGAAAAAGAAAAAGGATAAAAACCATCTTTAATCAGCACAAAAAACTTGAGCTTTTCCTTTACTTTGAAAATAGCATAAATAAACTTCAATGAATTTACTGAGTGTAACTCGTAAACCATAGGATAGGAAAGACAAGAAATGTTGATAGAAAGTGCCTTTAGAGAGCACTTTCTACGGATTGTTTCTTAGAAGCGCCTCCGATAAACTTGGTCACGGGAATTATTGACCGAGAAAATGAATAGGGCGTATGTGTGTTTATATATGTAAGCCTCTTACAGTTATGAATAAAATATTATTTACTCTTATGACTGAGTATTTCGCTACCAGTGAAAGCCTTTGTATACCTTGTCTTTAAACGATCAATTTCCAAAAAAAATTTATCAATGAAATTATGAAGAACATTATGTAGCGAAACATTAGGGATTAAATACTCACCGAACATTTGCCAGCGTATGCCGTCGATTCTTCAAGTAACGACTGTGATACTTTTGTAAATCACCGATTGAGCCCTGTTCGGCTTGCATTTTGCTGGCAGGCAATAACTGCGAACTGGACGATTGCGGAACCCCAAGTGCTGAGGTCAGTGATGAAATTAAACGATTTTGATGATGAGCACCAATAGTAGCGCTGACAGTTGCGGCACTAACACTACTGCTGTTATTCGTGTTACTACCCGTGGAAGCTAAGGTATCACTTGAATTAGCAGCATAACTGGTAGCACCGGAAGTTAAGATAATGCGTGACCAGCCCGCTTTATGTTGTTTACGAAATTTGAGCTTAATGCGGGGCGATGGTGTAGATGTATTAAAGTCTTGTGTTGTACAACCGGCAGTGGTCGCTGAGAGTGAGGTGCAACTCTCACTGCTACCACTAGGATTGGTGGTATAAGGTAAAAGTTGATCAAGTTGCGGTCGTTCAGAAGAAGACTCTGTGTAGTCGTCGTCTCGACCCGCACTATGTTGGCGATTAAATAGTTGTTCAGACTCTTCTTCTTCTTTGATATGGGGTAAAGGTGAGGTCTGCGGTGGACAGCAGCAACGCGGTGGTGTAGTACCCGCTGCGGCTGTAGCTACTGCAACTGCCGTCGAGGCAGTGCTAACTATGGTTGACGCTATTGTACCAGTAGCTAATGTAGTAGATTCGCTCGCTTTAGAAAGCGGAGTAATGGCAGAAGATTGTGTCGCGGTACCGGTAGCTGTTGCCGACAGCAATGAGGTTGTGGTGGAGAGTAATGAACTAGCAGAAGCCGAACCTGCGGCTATTTGTACAACAGCTGCCGTTGGCGATATGCTTGTATCACTGAGTGTTTCAGGCTCTGCTTTGCGAGGTAAAATGCCTGATGCTAGAGTAGCGGTTGCGATATCAACCGCACTCAGCTGTGGTGCTTCCAAATCTTCCTCTTCGTCGTTTATTAAAGTTTTCAACGATATAGGAGTAGTAGCTGAAGTGTTTATAGTGTCAGCCAAAGAATGTTTCTTAAGTGATGCAGCTGCTGCAGCAAGGAAGGATTCATCAACGTCGGGTAAGTCACTGGATTTTCTCGAATGCTTACGGGATTTTATTTCACAAGTATTGCCGTTTGGGCTGTGCAAGATGGGCGTGTGTGGGGGACTTGTAGCGGGGGCTGCTGAGCCGCTGCCCCCGCGACAAGGAAGGCAACAGCGAAACACTGTGCTATTAAAACACTTTGTTGTCTTAGATTTACGTCGTTTTTCAATAATACCGCCAAGCGCACGTTTACTGAGAGTGTTGGAATTGGCGACGGATGGCAAAGAAATGCAGCTACCGTTGCCAAAGCTCTGGGAATTGGCATTAACTACACTTGGTAAACTATTTCGGTAACTTCCACTATTCGAACTACTGAGGAGACTAAGGGGTCCGCTGATTCGCTATAAAAACATAAATAAATTTAAATAAGCAATACTATATAAATACGCTAATGTAAAAAATACAAAACAAAAAAAAAATCTATTTTATATAAATTGAAAGCTAAGCTCTACACCTTAACCTTTCCGCCTTGAGGTTTATTTGAATAATCATTGTTGTGCGGCTGATTACCGGGTTGTTGTTCTGTTTTTTGTGCACCATTTTTCAATATTTTTGTACTTGAAATTTTCGCTAAACGCATATTCAGATAATTTTATTATTCAAATTTTTTTCTTTTTTTTTTTTTTTTTTATATATATATATTCACACACACATAATATAAAAACTTCTAAGCTTGTTTTGGTGACAGTTGTATTCAATTTCTATTCGCCGACGAAATGCATAATTTTTAAGAAATTAGAGATTTGGCATCGAGTTTAGAGTCTACTGGGTAGTTGGCGATACAACGAAAATCTGAAAAGAGAAAAGGAAATGCACACAAAATCAATCAACACCGATTGAAAGCTAATTAAAATTATTTATATAGAAATTAGAAGATATACATACATACATACATTCATACGTAATTAAATTAATTGTGTTTATTAGTTTTAAGCTAACCGCTTGTGTTCGCTTGCTAATCGTGGTGCTTCCATCGAGAAGATGGAAATTTCCATAAAGGATAAGCAAACATGAAAACTTATTAAATTAAATGCAGCAAAAAGGTTTTTAACTTTCGTGGACTTATTTCTAAAAAAGTATAACCACTATTGTTTAACACCGTCCACCTTTGAATGCTCTACACCGCTTCACTTAATACAGTTATTTACATAACGACGTTTCAAAATAAGGCTTTATATGAGAAGTGGTAGAAAGTGACAGAGTGATACAATGCGCACCGTTGATAATAGTATTCAACCTTCGGCCAAAACATGCCGGTGTAGTAAATTTCATCGAAATATCTATAGATTGATTAAGAATCGATTTAGAATCACTTTTACAGGTATAATAAAAGTGTGGATCTGTCTTAACTCGTTCTGAGTGTCGCATAAATGCGCAGAATGTATCCATGCATCACAAGTGATGTGCAAAAGAGTCTTATAGTGTCACAGTAACAAGTATCACGTGCATAAAAAAATTTCTTTCAGATTCTTTAAAAAAGAAAATAAAAGGGGGCCAGCACTTGAAAGACAATGTTTGCTTTCTTAAGGTCTCTTACCGTGCCAACTCAAGTCACAATTTTTCACTAGAGCGATCTACAAATTTTCTGGAGAAATCTATACGAATGTCGTAGGATTTTTTCGAAAAATTGCCACAAAAGTAAGTAAGAACATTATAGTTGGGCAAGACGAACCATTAGATATCCTACACCACTTTGCCTAATTCAGTTATTCACTGGTTTTTGTACTAATACACCCAAAGTTATATATTATTTTCATGCAAACGCACACTTTTCATAAAAGTCCGGAACAATTCTTATATGCGATGTTACCGAAAAATTAAACCTCGGTGGTCCAAATTCGGCAAGGTTGATTTTCATGTCAATTTATTGTAGTAAACTAATTTTCACCATGAAATATGAAAAATTATAACTTTTTACTACAAAACGGTTCAGTTTTCGTGGAAACGGTTATACGAGAGAGGGTTGAAAAAATTGCCCCAGCCGAAATACTCAAATACTATTATAGAGTGAGTTTTGTCAAAAAATTTCGAAAATAGCAACTTCTTCAATATAATGACTTCTCAAAATAAGGCACTATATGCAGAGCGATCGAAAAGTTCGACCGATCCGAATAATTTTCAATAAGGTTTGTGTTTGGGTCAAAGCACGGTAGTTCATCACCATATTTGAAAAATTTCGACCTACAGCTTGTGCACAAATTTACATGAGCAGACATCAGACGGACGGACAGGCTTAAATCGTGTCAGATCCATTTTCCGAATTAGCGTCAGTATAATAAAAAGCAGGTCCGTCAAATCGATGGTATTCTTTATATGCCACCATATATGAGAAGTACATCCATTCCATGCTAAAACATTTGGATACGCAGGGAAGCCTCAAAAATCCCACAGAGTATGCATATTCCTCATTAGCATGTAACATTAAAATATATGAGTTTGTCTATTGACCCATCTGAAGTAAACAAAGGCACGAAGTCATTAAAAGGTCTTGACAAGTTATTATTAAAAATGAACGAAATCGATTAAAAGAAACACCCTACATACATGCAACTAAAAGTGCTAGCACCACTGTTTCCAAAAACCAGAAAAGGAAGTTTTCTAATATTCTACAACAGACATAACGACACAATTTTTCATGTACAGTCTATGTGTGATGTTATATTACCGGCCACGCCCACCATAGCCATTGCCAAATATAATTTTCGTAAGCGTTTTTAACGATAACTCAAAATTTAGTAATGCGCTTAAAATATTTTTTACCATCAATTTACTGAAATGCTTGTCAACACTTCCCCACTTATTTTGCGCATAAACAAATAAAATAAAATCCTTATATAACTTGCGATATTGTATAAGAATTTGTAGACATTATTGCGGCGAGCATACATTTTATATTCCATGAATATTTAATCGCACGATTCGACTATTGATGCAAAAATACCTCATGTAAATTAACGAAACGAAAAAAGAATTCATCACAATTTCAATTCATCTAATTTCCACTTCAAAAACCAAACTAAAGACTATATAAAATGAGAAACTGTGATGCATTGTAAAGACATTCAAGCACTTGGAAACTAAGTGATTGTTTCTTAGTTGGAAAAACTGGATAAAATTTAAAGCAATTTTCGAGAATAGTAAAACAATTTTCTTCAAGTCTTCAGAGAAATAATAAAACAATTACTGACGACTGATTCTTAATAAAGGCAACACTGCCTTTATATTAATATTCATCCAAGGCAATTGTCTTTCATTTTTCGAAACATATTTCGCCCTTGATTTTCACTCTAATCGCCCAAGTACTCAATAAATTCTTCTTACTAGTTTGCCACTAAATGATTTCTTCAAGCGAGAGAAAGGTTGCAAGCATCTCAAAACAATAATAGATAAATACGATGTTTTTGGGACGATACAAGGTCTTTGTAGAAAACCTGATCAAAATTCAAGAGTGTTTACTATCTTGATGCCATAAGCAAGGAACTGTTTGTTCCTTAAAGTGAACCCATTCGTACCTAATTATTGCATAATATTTAATCGATAATTATTGAATATAAAAATCTAGATGTTTCTGCATATTTTCATCAATAATTGATTTCCATAAGCAGTTATTTAATTTAATTTCCATAAATACAGAATTCATCTAAAGCGAAGATTCAGCTGAACTGCGCAATTCGTACATTTCAAGGCTTAACCTCATTGCAAAAAGCTCTTAAAACACTATAAAAAAATAAAGAATGTGTCTACCAATTACCCATTAAACTCCGTTTTAGGATTCCGAATAATTAGATTTTAATTATTAGTTTAGATAAGACGTCAACAGTGCACGGGCATTAAAAAGAGTAATCTTGATGGAGGCAAGAGAATCCCTCATTTACATTGCTACCGAGAACCCTAAGTGGATAGGAAAAGCTCATAGTTTTATAAAAAGAAAATTCCTTCTCGGACGGACAGAAGTGTTAAAGTTCATCGCACCCAAAAAACGTGGCGAGTCAACCGGTACCATTAATCAGCTTCACCATGACAGCAATGCCCAGGTCCATCCGGTGACGACAAAGATCTAAGTAACAACCTATTTTTATATGGAGGGACGGGAACGCTTGATCCCAACACAACTTTCTTAGAGCAAATAAAAAAAACTGCTTCAGCAAAGATTTAATGGAGCTCGCATAGCAACGATACGACGGTAAACGCACGACCAAGGCGTATTCCAATGCAGGGCGCACTAAGCTGAAGTTGATGTAGAAAAAAAAATGCTTAACGCTTTCAATATTTCTTGGATTTTTCTGCTTCTTCCGCGTTGTAGAAAAAAATGACAAGGAAAAGGAATTTTATCCTATGCGAAATTGGATCAATCATTAAAGAAAAAACACTTTGTAAGAAAAGAATATTTCAAAAAAGTTGAAAATTTTTCAAATCTTTTGGAACTTTATTGACCTTTATTTTTCGCCTATCAAATATTCCCTGCTCTGAGCAAATTCTAATTAACAAAGGTCATCCAAGCTTCCATGAACCTACAGTATGTTATATCTAGCATATTGTTTATCTCTTTATAGTTAAACTTAATGATGGTCATCTCTTGGCAAGTGTGCCTCATAAATATATGCTAAGTGCTACCAGCATATTTTGATCTTCAGTTGATTGATACAAATTATTCCCCATTCGTTAGAAAGGGACAAAAACGATTTATCGAGTTTAACAAAGGCAGAATTATACACCGCCAAGCAAAGCTATAAATTCAATGACCGATAATGTGATTAATGGTGTGTCTAACACTAAGCCCCTTGACAACAATTACAATAACAATAACAGTTGCTTTCGCATTCGCATTTGCATTTTTATCCTTCAATGCGTCGGCACTTGCACTTGCTTACTTACTATTTGCTATAGCATTTTTGCACTACTTAAGTTTATATATTTCTATTATTTTGTCAGCCAAAAAAAAAAAAAAAAAAAGTTATCTTTCTTCGAATTTGAATTTTCCATTCGATTTATACTTAAAGTCCTTCTCTTTTTCACTTCTTTCAATTATGTTATTTAAAAATATTGGAAAAAAATCCTATTAAGTTTGCGCAGCTGTATGTAACAATCGGAAGGACTGATGGTAAACTGAACTTATATTGTGTGAGCCAACTCAGAAGCATTTTCTGCATTAATTAACGCTTGCATGTCCGTTTGTCCGTCTATCCGTTCATCTCTCTGATGTCTGCTCAGGCATTTTGTGGTTCAACATACAGATCGCAATTCTTGAGGTAATGTGATACACTGACGCATCCTTTGCCAAGCACGAATCATATTGAAGGTGAATTAAATCGGACCATATTTACGACTAATTCTCATTTAAAGCTTTATGCTGCAAAATTTGGTTGTATGAAAAAATTTGAAGTTTTCAAAACCTTTCGATAAAAATCATACCATAAATTTGGACCGAGATGGGCCGTCTCGGGCTTGCATAAAAAATATGCCTTTACATAGGGATTAAGTGTAGAATTCTATATAAATAAAACATTTATAGGCCGATCTTGCCCGACTAAAATGTTTTCCCCTTTTTTTGAGTCAACTTTGTTGTAAGAAAGGCATTTTATATTTTTCGAGAAAACACAAAGAAAAATTTGCTCAGAATATAATAATCGAAAACTACAGATACAGTGCGACTTACTTGTTAGGAATGTAAATATGAAACCGGAATTTACCCATAGATCGCCCTAACATCATCTACAAAAAACATAAATGCTTGAAGCTGTCTTTTTTCTATAGCTGGGACCTCTAACAACAACGGTGAGTCACAATTCGAACACATATCGGAAAGCACAAATGTATTTTCCTCAGAAGAAAATGTCAACTTTTGTTCCAAATAAAGAGTATTTGCTGCCAGTATTTTCTTCTCCGCCTGAACGATAAACAAAAATTTTTTTTTCTTAACTGGAGATACAAAAAGGATCTACCTTGAGAGTCCCATGCATAAAATTTCATAAGCAGATCCAAGCATACCATTCACATCGACTGCGAAGATTCGATGCGTATTACTTCTTTCGAAAATTTAAGACAGTGGTTCGATGACAGGTTTGTCTCAAAAGAAGAGCACTTATTTAACATGTTACCTACGAATTATCAGACGAGTGGAAAAACTATCTAGCTAGGGATGGGCAATACTATGAATAAAATAATTTTTATTAGTTTCATACAATAAATGTCTATTTTCTATACTAACTATACAAAAGTTTCCGGTTTCATATGTACAAACCTGATATTAGGATTTTATAAATATGTATTAAATCTATACAATATATGTGTATATATATATACAACCATACACACATCACATTCTTAGTAGAAAGAATAATAAAGAAAATGAAACCATCATGAACACAATGATGACATGACAGGAGAATAGTTAATCGATACCTTGCTCAAAAACGTAATGTATACTCTTTACCATGATTACATGGTGTGCTTTGGTTATTGACAGCAATACCTACAGGAAACCACTTAAAATGGAATTAATTAAATGCTTATGTATGTACATGTTTACGTAAAGGACTAACTTAATATTACAAGTAATAAATTATTAATGATTAAAAAATTAATGATTTGAATGAAGTTTTATAACATTATTTGAAACGATTTCTCTTAACTGAAGACAATGCGTGTGTGTGACTTTCTTTTAACTCATTAAAGTTTCACAAGTAAATCTTTCATTCAGTAACGAGGTTTTGGCTTAAGATGCCTTTCCTTTTTCGCTACTTATTTAACATATATTTTATTTGACAGCTGGATGAAATCGTCGCTTGAGAATTAGAGAGAGTGAAGTACAAATTAAAGGCATAAAGCTGCAATTCGTAAACTAGTTCGGTGAATCAATAATCCATACACTGGTTGAATTACACATTCGAACAACTCTGAATCTAAAATTAATTATTAAAACTAACTCAAACTTTGATGACTTTTGCTCGATAGATGGCCCTAATCATAGGTATATATTCTTTAAATAATACCTTAAAAACGACCGCATCATAATGTTTAACAAGGAAAAGAACTACCTTGGGCCGCAGTCCGCCATAAAATGCCCATTATATAATGTCTTTTCAAAGTAAGGCGTTATATGCAAAATGGTCGAGGAAGTGGCACGATCCAGACCATTTTCAACAGCCTTCGATCTAGCGCTAAAACACTTTGGTCTACCAATTTTAATCAAAATATCTCCAAAATTTCGGCCTATAGGTTGAACATAAAAAAATAAGACGGACAGACGGACGGACAAGCTTAGAAAATAAATTTGAATTGATCAGTACAATAAAAAGCGAGCCTATGTCGAGTCATTGTATGTGTTTCATAGAACCGCACAAATTTAATATGCCTTTGTTGCACAAACGGCGTGGGGTATAAAATTGAAACAATGACAAAAACAAATATTATTCAGACACAAACCTTTCAACATTTTCATATAATACAAAATGGACGTACATCATTTTTCAAATGAAACGGTTCATATGGCTTCCACGGTAAACGCAAAGAATGCGAAATCAATGAAACAAATTTACTTTTGGATGAATTACCAATGATGGGTTGAGAAGGGAGTGGAAACAACTGGGCTCGTATTAAAATGTACATAATATGTTTTAAACAATTGATTGCTAATTGAAATTCAACAACAGATGATCTCTGTGAAGTAAAAAATTTCCAAAGAGAGGATGCCTGCATTTAAACGAAGCCCTATTAAATGCAATATGACGAAAATACCAAATTATCGCTACATCGCAAAAAGTTAATGATTTGGAAAAATGAACGAAAATTGTATAGAATAGTAAGTACTTTGTTAAGTTAGACAAGAAACTTTCCTCCTGGATGGATTTCTGGTGGATTTATCAAAAGTTGATAAGCTAATCCTCCATCAGGAAAGTACGAACTGGCAAAGCAGTATTTGGTTTTTAAATTTCAAAATTTAGCTACGTGATGGGGGAAAAATTCAAACTATTGTCAAAAATAGAAGCGCCAAGAAAGACAGACATTGCTAAATCTATTTGAAATCCAATAGTTATTACAGGTCTACAGGTCAGCTTTCGAGATCAGTAATACTCAGCTATGGCAATAATAAAATTAGTGTGCCCTTCCGTATCTTTTAACGATAGACTCGATAGCTAAATTTGTAAAAAACAAAAGTTCTCAGCTCTTCTACGCACTCTTACTGAATTTATGAAAAGATAATTTCAATTTAATCTTAAATGTAAAGGTTTCTCTTTAAGAATTCAATCAAGAAACAAAAAAAATAAATAAATAAATAAAAAAAATGAAAAAACTTGATGTTCTTTTACTGAGAATTGTTGAACAATTATTATAAGAGCGTTGAGATGAAAGGTGCTTCAACTATTTATCGAATTGAAATGTTGGAGACAAAGAAAATGAATAAAAATGAAATTTTTTTGTCCTGCGTAGAATTGAATGGAAAAGCAATTCTTATGATATGTACATTAGAAGGCCTAAAATATAATGAAATAAAACCGACGTACAAGTTATATGTTAGACTTGGCCAGAATTTTCTTCTTCTGCCTTCTAACACAATAGTGTTTATTTGCAGTTAAATTCTGCTCATAAGGTTTTAGTTGAGTTTTGTTGTAAAATTCTTCTATAAATGAAAATTTTCTATCTACAACGCCAGTTGCTTTATAATGATTATTTTTTTTTTTTAAATTCCAAGTCATTTTAAACAAATTGTGAAAGCATTCAACGTCAGACAACCTACATACGTTTATGCGCAATCATATATGTGGATATGTGACTACAAACAATACCAGGTACATTCTTTAGTGCAAAACTTCAGAATAGCACTGCGTATGAGTGATAAAATGCAACATGTTAGACTACTGACGTTAACAACGAAAGGAAAAATTTCTTTTCCTTTTGCTTATTTGAACCATAATTCAACTTGTTGCTGGTTTGTCATGCCGAATGCCTTTTGTGAATGACTTTACTGTTAACTGAATGAGTTAGAGGTTTTCCTTTCTTCTAGGACATTACTTAAATGTGGATAGTTTAGTATGTTTGTTTGTTTTTTTTTTTTTTTTTTTTTCATTTTTCATTTCAACCCTGAGACAACTCAAATTGAGCATTAACCGCATCTCTTGAAAATATAATACATTACTAAATTCTATGGAATATCAAAGTGACTGCATTTTAAATTTTGCTTTTATCAACAACAGAACATTAAAGAGAATGCTTGCATGCCTTCTATCCAATCAACCTTGAAAGTAATATTTACTTGATTAGCCAACAAAAAAATGCAGTCAACTTAAGTTCAAACGTCACTTTAAACTTATTATAAAACAATAAAACCATTAACTGTAAAAAATTTCAATTTTGTTAAAGCATTCCATTTACATAATGACTAAATATGCTACATGGGGTCAAATTTCTTCATACCGAAAACCCAAGGTATCACGACAGTTGGTATATCGTATCCGTTTTTTGTTTGCAATTTCGTTAATTGTTGTTGATAGCATTCTTTTGGTGATGGCTTCAATTCGTTGAAATAAAACATAATACATCACGCCCAGCTGATCGTCCCATGGATATTCAGCTTTATCCTCGCCATCAATGGTTCGCTTATTTGAGCTCTGGATATCGTAACGTATCCTTCTCTGTTCATCACAGGTAAGGTTTTATTTACCCGCACTATCTTTGAAATTAAGGAGGAAAAGTAAACTTTCCCGCAAATAGAGTTCTTTTGGTTCGGAACTACGCAAAGATTCCAGAAACTATATTGTGTTCGTTTTATTGTGATAATTCATACATTGACATATAGCGTAAAGAGTTGGGCTGCCGAAGCCTATCAAGTACGTTGATGATGCTGCTCCATCATATCCCAATTGTCTAACAGTCGTAACTGGTTTCAAACGTTTAAAAATGGTGTATTGTTAATGATAAAAAACGGCCTGAAGGACCAAAAAAGTTCAAAGATAATGATATGCAAAACTTTCGAACAACTTAGCAGTTGATGTACCAATTGTTTTTAGATATTTACATGCGATGGCAAAAATACAAAAGGAGGGAATGAATTGTCTGAAAATTCTATTTCCAACCGTTACAATATCGCGGTTTTATTACTTGCCAGGTAAAAAAAGAGGAGTTTGCCGCCGCATATTGTGGCTGGAGACAAAAAGTGGATTTGGCCATAGGTTAGTCCCGGAGAGCCATTCACATCGACACCGAAGCGGAATATGCATAGCCATAAAGTTTTTCTGTGCGTATAATGGGATCAGCAAGATGCAGTGTATGGCGAACGACTGAACTGTCACTGCACATGTCTACCGACGTCGTTTGAACAAATATAACGATGTATTGTTGTAAAAAAGGCCAGCAATAGCGGTTAACAGATGCAAAGTTATCCGCGGCCACACTTTGCAAGCATTGCCATGCTTACGCTATTGCAGCTCGAATGAGAAATTCTGTCACACCCAGCATATGCATCAGACATAACGCCTTCTGATTACCACTTATTCAGATCGATATAACGAGGCTTCGCTGACACGTGATTTGGAAATGCTGAAGAAATACGAAAATAGTTCGATGATTGGAATCCTGCCAAACCAATAGCGCTCTTTCCACACTGTATCGCAACGTTCCCAGAGACTTTGGAAAAAGTTGTAAAAAATTATGGAGAATATTTTTTCGATTAACATAAACATTCCAAAAATTTTTTTTTAGTAGATATCTCTTTCAAGTGAAAAAATGATGATCAAAATACTTGCAAGTATGTATTGTACACAATAATGAATAATTAAAGTTCGAGCCAACTTTAAGATATTAAATGGTTTCATATTTTGACGTTAGTACTTAAAAACAAAATATTTTGCTTTAATCCCTTTTGAAAAAGAGATCGATACGACAAAAAAACAAAACAATACAGTTACAGCTATTACGATGATTACTTAAAGTACATTTCCAGCGCTTTGATGTGAAAGTATTTTTATAACCTAAACTGAATACTGTGTGTTTACTGTGCTGACCTTAATCAGTCATTTTTATTATTAATTGGTAAAAATGTTGCTATCGTTTTTATTAATACCTACACAAAATACACATGACCCGTTAACGTTTATGCATTAATATAACAACGAAACCCACTCAGTAAATGCAATAATTCAACGAAGAAATTCGAGTAGTTGCGCTTAATTTTGAAATCTGTTTACACATTGATATTAATTTGAACATAACCACGTTCACTAACCAATTTGTCTTTAATGTCAAGGTATAATTAAGATTAACTCTTTTATATGCCCACCACCGAAAATTGGGAACATATTGCATATAATCAAAAAGGAAGCTTTAAAGGGCATAGGAATGTTGTGAGAAATATCAAATTGTAACCTAGCTATGCCCGATTATCCATTCGACCAACTATGAGGCCCTGCGTGGCAAAAAATTTTCTCAGCCAGCAAAATTACTGTATCTGCCGCAAATGTGACGAAAACTTTGGAAATTCTGACAGATTGATATTGAGAAGGGGCCAAACTGGTCAGAGAACGTGGCTACACTACAACATAAACTGAGAGCAGCATCGTTCTGCAAAGCAAAACAATTGAGGTTGTCCCGCATTACTTGTTAACTTGTACCGCTCGGTGATCTTATAGTCCCTGTAATAAAATAGAAAAATCACATACATATACGGCCACCCAATAATATCGAGTAACGAAATTTAATTATTTATTTTGTCTTCAGATAACAATGGTGAGTGTAAAAGATTCGACCAGTTTTTATATACTGCTAGGAAAGGACAATGTAACCTTCGTTATTGTATGTTAAAGTTGACGTTTTAATGGCTAATTTTTCTCTATTGAATTTCATTTAATGGTTTTTAACCTGCTTCAAGGCCTTAATTCCATTGATTGTAGAATTCCTTGTGAAAAGTAAATCTGTAAAGCCGTAAGTTCTTTCCTTCCTTCCTTATGACTTTTAATTATTACTTGCAGACTTACTTTAAGAAAAAATATTTAGTGGTCTTCTTCTGCTTCTTAAGTAAATGATTTACGAAGCATTGTTTAAATAAGAGGAATGGAATGGCATGGGGTAGAGAATAAAGTAAGATTTAGTTGCAAAATCCACTTAAGTTCGTAGTAATAATACACAAAGAATATTACATAGTTCTCTATGAGCTTTAAAAACTGTTTAGGTAATAACTCAGTAGGACAGATTGAAATTGTGTATGCCAAGACTTGCTAACAACTACGCAGGAAAGAGAATATAAAGGATAAGGTAAATAAAGTCTGTCATTTCGCATTATTTTTTGCTTTTCTTCGTTAAAATTGATATTTATGTTATGCTTAGTCTTGCCTGGGTGATGATCATTAAGAAAAATTGTGCAATTGAGTAGCGTATAGGGATTATACAAAAACAGTCAACCTATTCGGATTACATTTCATGCATTCACCATTAGGCAAATTTTTGGTTAAGTGGTTACGTACGTAACCATTGAAAATTGTTCATGTAAAGAAAACTCTAAAGTTATTTCTGAAATACCTTTACATTCATCAACATTGATAGCTTATTTTGGCCTATGGTTTGGTGATATAAATTTTTAAACAATATAATTATTGCTAAATAATGACTGCTATGGATATATGATTATTGATTTTTTCATACGACATAATTGAATTTCTTTATTATACTTTTTCCAGAGATTATACTACGTCGTTGGCTTAACCCAACTAGCCACGATAATGAAAAATTTCAAAAAAAAGTTCTATTCATTTCAAGTATATTTATAATCCCTCTCTACCTATAACCATGGACGACCACTATCGTGGCTGCTTACGTACAGGGTACATCCCCCGAGGTGGCTGATGATTTACAACAGCAAAAAAAAAAACAAGGAAGTAGAGAAGTAAATAAAAATGGATATCCAAGAATTCGCTCTCTAAAATACACTGACGCAATCAACTTACTGAAATCATTATACCCTACATCATTTGTCCCACAAGGGTATATTAAATTCATGCGGATGTGTGAAAAACACAGAAAGACTTGAGCATATGGCCACCTTTTAATATACCGATCGATTATCTTGTCTGTCCATCTGTCCGTTTTGCTTATTGTCTTCAAACTACAGTCAACAAGTTTTCAGATACTTCGATGACATTTAATACGTTGACATTTTTGACCCCAAGGACACACGCTATTGAAAATGGTTTGGGTCAAATCGCTTTTTCGTTCGCTTCCCGTATCACATTTTATTTTGAAAAGTCGTTATGTGAATAACTCTGATAAACAAAGTTATACAGTGTCTTTGAAGGTGGGTTCCATCCTACTACAATGTCATTCCTGGCTTTTATAAGAGCCAAACAAAAAGTTATTGCTGCTAATTAGCAAGCGTTGTGTAAGTACACTGCAGCGTGTAAAATAACAAATATTCATATAAATTTTCATGAGAAGAATCATTGGTTCACAATTACTTTCTGATTAGATTTAAGCTTGTCTGTCCGCCAGTCCACTTTAATTTTCTTTTGTCTAACCTATTGCCCACAATATTTGAGATATTTTGATGAAAGCTGGCACCTTAACGTGTTTCGATCCAAGGATGAACCGCAGTGGAAATGGTTCGGATCGGATTACTTTTACGACCCCTTCCTCTATAACGACTTATTTCGTAAAGTCGTGATATGAGTAATGAAAGATATGAGTGCGAGTGTGTAAGGTATTTTACGGTGGGTTGCGGCCTGGTGTAGTCGTTTTGCTTGATTTTAAACCCCTATGAAATCCATATCAAATTATACTTTTACCAAAATGCCAAAGCAAATATTCACTAGGAATCTGTTACGACCTTAACGAAGTTCGGTTAAACTGATCGTTCTCAAAAATATAATTGACAGAATGTCACTCTATGTCAACGCTTAATTGGCGATTATTGGCAAGTCAGGCACTACGAAAGTAACACGGGCATCGTTCATGAATATCTTGGGCTATACATCGCCGGTAAGGATTTCATTTAGTTTAAGGAAGGAAGACATTTCGAAATATTTCGACAAAAGCATTTTTTTGCACATTTTTTCGAGATGAAAGGAAAGATAACAAAATAATAATAATATTCGCGACGGTTATTATGCTTATACTTAAGCAAAAGCAAGAATTATTTTTATAAAATATTGCAAAATGACAACCCGGAAGTCATGCTCGCAACGCATTTTTAATTAAATGAGCTCTGCCGCCCGGGTTTATTTTCGTACAAATTTGAATTAAATAAAAAAAAAAAAATCACTTAATCCAAATGTTTATAGTTAGAGCAGTACCTCGAATATTTGAATATATTTATTCTTGTGCGCGTGGCGAGCGTTTGAATCAAAAAGTTGAATCTTCGGCCCAAAAAAAAAAACACTCTTTTATTAAAAAAAAGTGTTTGCGTCAATCCATCGAAAAATTCCTACGTACTGTTTTGCGACATTTACAATGCGGATACTGTCAAAATAATTGGACGAAAAGAATAAAAATAGTAAAAGTTGTTGCTCGGGCCGTTTCGAAAAATTCAGGTGTTTCGAGATAAAGACGTTTAAAATTTTGCAATGCGTTATAAACATTCTTTTTTTACAATTAATTTTTAATTAATTTTGTCCATTAGTTTGCGATCTTAAAACTTAAAAGAAAATCCTTTTCATATTCAAATACTCCCCCACGTTCTCTTTCGTCGAAGATTGTATGCGTGAAACTGATTCTCTTGTTGCATATATCGAAAACAGAAGAAGAGGAGCACATGTCAGATATCATGTGTTGCGAATGATCAGGAAAATCCATAAACCAATTTCCCTCAAAGTTCATTCTGCACTTTTGAATTGTTAGCAGAAGCGTTGAAAAGTTCCGATTTGCTCTTAACCTCATTTCTCCTCGCAAGTCGTCTCAATGGAAAACTACCGTAACATGTTTTTGTAGGGTACACCTTTCAAATGAACACAAATTCATTTTCCGAAGATATCGCCGAGCGTATTAGAAATGTTAAGAATCAGCGGGTAAAATATTAGGCGGTAATTTCCCAGCGCGTAATTGCAGTAAGCAGGTGATCTCTTCCAGAAAAAGTACATTTGTGAATAATGAATGTATTAGGATCAGAGTAGAATAAAAAAAATTTGGGCCAATATATGGTAAATCGCATGTACATTTTGTTTAGAAGGGATAGAAAAAAAGTGTATTATTTAGAAGACTTTTAAAAGGACGTTTGAAAGCTTAAAAAGGCAACGCAGAAAAATTTTCTAATAAGTTCCGACTTTAGAAAGCCGAAAAGGGGTGCAAAAACAGCCATTTTTTCTACGAAGTAGCGGCCGATGAACGAACTGAATCTCCAAGACGACACTCTAGCCACTAGGCTAATAGTCCATGCAACCACTTTATGATTGGACTGTTGCAAAACTTGTTCTTTAAATATTTTGTTTGCACACATGTACATACAATGCTCAGGATAAATGTAATTCTATACAAAATTGCAATCGCTTCAATTCTTCGAAATGATGCCAAGTTTTTGCTTTACAAGTGCGAGAAATCTCATGCCAATCGGAAAAGGGAAAAAACAAATTGAGTATTTGTTTTCATGATGTACGAAAATGAAGCCAATTTATAAAATTCTAATTCTAATACTGTATGAATTCCGCATCGTTTTTGCCGAATACTTTACCGGAATTCTATGCAGAGTGCGACAAACAACACCATTACGCACTACAATGTAATGCAATAAGCTTGGATTAATAAAATTACAATCGTTGTTTATAATAATTAAAGGCATATGCGTGTGTGCGTGCTTAAGTACATTAAACATTTAGCTTTCTGATGGAAGAAAATAACTTAGCAATAGCTAAAAAGATGTTGCGATCAACAACAATTGCTCGATGGTTTCATGGCTTCAGACGAAGTCATAAACGATGCTAGGTCATTAAATGCGGAAACATGAAAACAAATTACTATCGATAGTCGATAAATGAAGTTCCAAGAGATATCGGATATCAAATCAAAATATCAGAAGACAGTGCACTGACTATCCATAGCATGACATAAATTGTTTTGCTCTTGCCCAGTAACTATAGCGGGCAAAATTGAATTAATTGAATTGCGAATGGTTGCCCCGACTTGAGTGACTATAATTTGCTTGCAAGTCTCAAAACGATACTCAATGGAAAAAGATTTCAATTAAATGATGAGATCATGAGGGTTTTGACAAATCGTTCGCTATAAGAAGGACATTGAAATATTAGAGAAACGTTGGACTCATCGTCGTTTTTGAAGGAGGCTATAATGATAATATATTAAGATCGATTTTCGCAAAAAAAAAAATTTATATATAAATATGTTTTTGATTTGCTTAATCTTGGAAATTATTGATCGAAGTATTTTATATATATAGAAAAAGACGTCAATTTTCGTTGCTTACTTTTACAGATAAACTTTTTGCTGCGTACACATATTAAATTTCTTACTTTTTCGTAATTTTTAACTGATATCAGCGATCAGCCATCTTTGATATGTTCATATAAAAAAAAAAAAAAATTTCTTACTAAAGTTTTAATTATATATCTACAATAAAATGAAGAAATGGGGAAAAAGGGAAAAGGGATTTGATTTCGATAGTCTTTATAAGCGCAAATATTGTAAGCGAAGAATTTGAATCAAAGGAAACAATGTACTCTGCTTACGCTAGTATATCCGGCTTTTTTTTGTTTTTCCGTACTTTCATTAAGGTTCCAAAGAAAAGGGTTAAAGTCAAAAGAAAATGAAGTTATTTATCTTTTAGTAAATGTTAACAAAATCTGTCAAATATTGAGCTTAAAGTTTTTATTGCATGACAGCTACCAAAAAATACTTTATAATTGCGCCTGAAATCATATATCAATTTTCCATTCAAAAAATTGTTGCCTAAATCTTTCAATGAAATTCTTTCAAAAAATATTTCTGTGAGAAGGAATTTTACATGCAACAAACATTTAACTTCGGTCTCTTGCCAGATATTAAAAAAGATAAAATTGAAATTTGTGCTACAAATTAATGAGCGAAAATACGAATCAAACAAACTCAATGCGTAATAGTTAACGAATTCATTTATAGATTAAATTTGTTCAAGCTAAGCAAACAATTTCATTATTTATTAATGTTTAGTTGACATATCCCATCATTAATTGACTTACTAGACTCCAAATTGAGCATTTATATTGTCATTGTGATAAAAAAAAAAAATAAATAAAAAAAAAAATAAAAAAAAACAAGGAAATAACTCTCATTAGGAAACCATTAGAGTGATTTATATGCTACAAAAAGTAAAAAAAAAGAAAAGAGAAAAAGGAATAAATCCTTTTTCAATGATTCATCAAAAACTTGTGGAGAAATTGATCGAATGATTTTTACCTGTAGCTTTTCAAAGACATTTTCCGAACTTTTCAAACGAAAATGTTTTACTTATTATATTACCCACAAGTAATGTAGCGTATAAAAAGTATGTTCGAATGTATGCAACACATCCACGAAGTCTTAGGAGTGACCCACCATTTATTATATGAAAAACTATTTATTCTTATTATACAGATAAATGTTTTAATCAATTAAAGCACGTTTATCCCAATGATGTCTGCTCTTGTATTATCGTTTTGAATCGATAGGTCATACCTTTTGAGGCATTTTTATGAAATTCATAATGGATAACCTGGCACGGTTTAGTTCAGATTCGAATCGGATTGAAAACGAATTGTCTCGAATTGTATTCTTTGCAATCGCTCCTCATGCGATCGATTATACGGAAGAAAATTAAAATTTTTAATATTTCTCAAGAAAAATCGATAGAAAATAGTGGAATCATTATATGAACGCCCTTCCATGTCAAGTTTCTTGCAAAGCATAAATCTTTATATGGCAACAAAATCTCGCTTTCTGTACTTTATGATGAAAATCATTATAAAATAAATATTTTATATATGTAAATAGTAAGCTTAGATCACATAAATGTACTTTTCGCTCCTCTCGGCAAATAACAACTCGCAGCAGAAGATACAAAAGATATACTTCTTCGTATGCTATGCTGAAATTAGGCAAAAAATTGCGTTGAACGTTGTGGTGTAGACTACGTAATGATCAACTTCGTCCAATTTTCTGTTACTCTCTATTAAGCTCAAATCTAACGTTCGTCATCAAGTAGTGCAGTCCATACCCAACCATGCATCATTGAAGTGTAACATGAAGCCTAAACTAATAATATAATCCACGTCTTAGACACCATTGAGTGAGTATTCCAAGTATAATTTTGACCTTAACTGAAAATTTCAATTTAAAATAAATTAACCCATGCCAAAGTGCAAAATTTAAAAAAAAATGATAAAATGTAAGATCATGTGTGACAATTCCAGTGCCACATCTGTGCATTAAGGATTTATCAGAGCGATTAACTTAAGAGAAAATCAACAGAAAGCTTACATATATTTTTACGGAAATTAACAGCGCATTTGAAATTTCTCCGTTAAAGATTTTTTCCATTTCCATACAATTTTAAAATAATCACATAGCCTATCTCCCTTCATATTTTATTCATAAAAATATTTTCGAATATTTGCTTTAAGATTTTCTTCCACTTTTTCAAGTAGAAAGCATTCGCTAAGTTTGAAAACTTACTAAGCGAAAATCCACTTAGACTATTGCGTCAAATTTAAAGTGGTCGTTAAAGGGAGATTAGTTGAACGAATGTAAACTTTGAGCAAAAAAAACAAACTTGCATCGATTAAAATTTCAAAATAAAGGTAAATAACCGTGAGCTAGCAAATAACGTCCTGTCTTAGATACGCAATTTATTTTATTAAATTTCTAAAGCACACTTCTTAAACATCATAAAAATGAGCTTCAGTAAACATGATGCATAACTAAATATCAGACGTATTTATGCTACACACACTTTACAGGCACTTTTATACCCTTCCTTCACCAGAGGACGAACGTCATACGTTTGCAACACCAAAAAAGAAGATCCCATAGTGTGTGGAATTGATGGCAACAAATTTTGAATCAATTTAAGAATATGCGCTTGTACGCCTGTCTGCCTGTCCGTCTGTCCGTATGCGTAAGATCTATTTTAAGCATTATGCTGGCCGTAAAAACTAAAGCTATCGTCTTTGAAATTTGGCAAAAATATTAGAAGCTCTTTCAAGCAAATCCGTTGCAAGACATGCCTACAACAACAGGTAACTTAAGAACATCTCTGTTCTTTAAAAGAAATAAAAAATTGATCTTCTTGCACGTTCCTCACATATTATCGCTGAGAAATCTATAGAAACGTAAAAGTATATTCATAGGCGAAGCTATCGTACCTGCATAAAAATGAGAAAAATTAACCACGCCTACCCAATATTATAGTATATTAAAATTGAGTGTTTTTTCAATACCTTCATAAGGCTGCGAAGAAAGCTTACACATACATTAAGGACTTGTCTCAAATTTAGGATGCACCATAAGTGCGCTGATCGTCTGTCCTATTGTGTAGTATCTGTGGTAAACATTCTCCCATTTATGCAAAAGAATTTGCAGCCATGTCTATGCAAAAATAAAAAAAAACACTAAGAACACCTTTGTTTTTCATATTTTCTGATCGTTACTCATAATCTTTCACAGATAAGCGACATAAATTGCCACCGTGACACTACAAAAATCGAAAAAACTTAATCACGCCCACAAATTTGCACACCATGCAAATTTATATTATTTCTTTTTCTCAATGTTTTATGGGTACAAAAAAGATTCCGTCACTAGCGAACACAATTTTCTTACTTCTTTACTCCCACAAACGCTTTCCTATCATATGCTAATTATAGCCAATACCATTGGTTTGAGTCGGGAGAGGCTCCAATAGCAAAAATTGCTTGAAGTCAAAAAAAAATATATATCTACATCGGATTTCAAGTGGATTGCCACGCAAACCATTACGAATTTATACGCAAAAAATAATAAAAAAAAAAATAAAAAAACGTACGTATACTTAAATTATTTATGACAATCGCATATTTTCACATTGTCGCTTAATAATTTATGTTCAAATTCAATTTCAATTTGCTATAAAAAGAACATATATACGAAAAAAAAAAAAACTTTATCTATTACGCATTCCAATTAATTTAATTAAATATTATTTTATGGCATAACTGCGGTTTGCTTCTCAATCATTTCACAATAAACAAATTGCAATAAAGAAAAAGAAGAAGGAAAAAAACTGTAAATATATTTAATCCAGCTGGAGGAAGACATTCTTTAAAGATTGCATTATAATTTCTGCAGTCTGCTTGAAATGCAAGAAAACTCGTTCAACTTAAACGTTTTAATCAAAAGAAACAAACTATTATTATTTATTTAAATAGCTGTTCAAAGAAAAAAAAAAAAGAATCACATCATTAAAGCAAATATGCAGTTAACGCCCTTTGTACATACTTAGAGAAACGTATAAAATCAATAGGAAAAGCTTATGCTTGGAAGCACTATGTTTTGTGCATTCACTGTATCAAATACCAGAAAATAATATATGCCTGCTACTTGTTAGCTAAAATTTTTCACTATTCACAATTATGTCGATTTTTTACACCCTACACCATTTGCGATGCAAGGATATATGAAGTGGGTGCGGATATATGCCCAGATACATAGGTAGGTACGTTTTTTTTCATACTGATGAATTCAGAATCACATTCTGAATCGATTTAACCTTGTCTGTCCGATTGTCCGTTTGACTTTCTCGTGTCTTCAACCTACAAGTTGTAATATTTGACAAATTTAATGAAATTTGCTTATATGCGATTGTAGGATAGAGTGTAGAGTACTTAATGATGTGCCGCAGCCTACTATAGTGTTTTTACTTATTAACTTTAAGAAAAGTTTGTTTTTCTTTTTTTTTTTTCTTACGAACTATTTCAACACATTGTTTATAAGGAAAATTCGCTTGGGAGTCATATAATAATAATGATAGAGCAATAAATAAAGAAAACTAATTCATTAGCATTAAATTGAACATTAGGAGAATCTGCTTGTTAGATGAGTCCAACAACTATGCACAAAAAAGGGAGAAAAAAAATTTCAGATAAAATTAAATAAACATGACTTAATTTAGAACATCTTGGACGTCGCTTATAGCGCATGGTATAATAATTTGTGAAATTCATTTAAAAGCGTACAGCCATTGATAAATAAATAGTACAACTTTTATTTTTCTATTCAAACTTTTGTACCATCAAACGATCACACGGAAAATCATACTTGCATTAAATTCCGTTACGAGTTTCAATTTACTCAAAAATGATTTTATACAGCACTTAATAGTATTTCTAGGTGCTTGCGTGCAAGAGACAAAGGTTATAGGTATAAAGACGAGTACCTTACAGCAGACTATTAATTCGATCGTCTAATAAAATTTTTTCAATAGAAAGCAAGTTGATTAACAGACAAGTTTTCCCATTGAGGCAAAGCGATCGAAAGTATTGGAAATAAATGAAAAGTGCTTATGTTTATACTCTAGACCACCTGTGGTACAGGCTATATTAAGGTTGTGCGAACATATGTAACACGCAGAAGAGCTTAAACTAGACCCATCTCTTATTATACCGATCGATTCAGAA
The DNA here is from genome assembly GCA_000688715.1 of Glossina pallidipes. Taxonomy (NCBI): domain Eukaryota; kingdom Metazoa; phylum Arthropoda; class Insecta; order Diptera; family Glossinidae; genus Glossina; species Glossina pallidipes. Next base: position 557,590 of record KK499785.1, read on the forward strand.
TCATAATCTGAGTTGATCTAAGCCTGTCTGTCCGTCTGTCCGCCTGATGTCTGTCTATGTATATTTGTGTTTAAGCAACAAGTCGCAATTCTTGAGATATTTTGATGAAATTTGATATAATGGCGTGCTTTGACCCAAGGACGAATGCTATTGCAAATGCTTCGGATCGGCCCACTTTTTCTTCCCAGCTTTTTTGAAAAGTCGTTATATGGAAAAAAAGTGCAATTTTCAAAATTTCTCGACAAAAGTGGCTAAGTAGTAGTATGTGTACATTCTAAATTGGTATGAAATTTTTGAACCCCGTCTCATATAATGAAAACTGAAGTTCATAGGACAAAAAGTTTTAATTTTCGATGCTTCATGACAAAAATTATATCATAATAGTAATTTAATATAACAAAATTAACTCTACTAAATTCGGCCTATCTCGGGCTATTTTTTGGATTCTAGTCTAATAAGGATTTACACGAAAACTGATCCTTCGTACAGCAGAAAAGTCTAAGTTTTAAAATTTGATGATGGAAATTGACCCAGTGATAGCAATTTCATAAAAGATATAAGAACAAGAGGACAATGTGGTGTAGGGTATTTAACGGTCGGCCTAACCCGACTATAATGTTTTTACTTTTTTTTTTTTTGCTGAATTGACCGAAAGTTAATATCATTCGGTTTGTTATCTTCTAAATTCTAGTGTCTTTTGTAAGTGTAGGAAATGACTGTCAAAATGAGCAAATTTGTTGAGGAAAGACGTTTTTTGAAATGAAATTGTGAAGAAAACAATATCATAATCAAGCTTCAAAGACGACAGAGAAACAATCATTGCGGGGCGACAATCAATCAACTTCACGCACGAATAAAAAAAGTTGAAAGACTCAAACACTTTGCACTCAGTTGTAAGCAATTGTCGATTAAATATTTATTAATCATTTTGTAGAGATGCAAAATTAATTGTAAAACAATTTCCAAAATTTGCACCGAAAAGAAGCGCCGAGAAGTAGTGGGAGTAAAAGTAGTTTGCTTTCTTCTGTGCAAGTTTGCTTACATGTTTTTTAAGCCCCGTTGGGAGACTTCAAAAAGAAATAACAACAGGAGCTTAACATTGTCATTATCAAGCCTTTAAGACTGACTCGTGGATCACTTTTGGAAAATCCTCATAAGAATTTCACAATATTTTTGCTATGGAAAGAAGAGTCAATCCCTTAGAGGACTTCCTCAAAGGTTTGTGTTTCCTCCCATAACAATTAGGATAATCCGTTAAATCTTTTTTATTCCTATCTAAGCAACTGTTCAAAATTGAAACTGTGATTTCAATGAAATATTAAATTCGAAGTACAGAGAAAAAATACCGAAATGATGTTTTCTTATAATAATAATAATAATAATAATAATAATAATAATAATAGTAATTGAAGACTATTGAGATAACAATAGCTAAGAAAAATAAGACAATGCAAGTTACAAGAGGAACAGCAAAAGCAGCTATACTATCACGAACAGTACGAAGGCGACAAGAATCAAGAATACATAACAACAAGTGGGTAGAGGATCGATTGCATGTTTATTAAATTTATGACCACAGTGCTTCCAGGCAGTAATTGTTTGCTTTTTGAGCAATTTGATCACAAAAAATACACTCGATTTACTGGCGAATGGATAGGCGTGATTACAGACTCATCAAAAGATATGCACCTGTCCTACTCCAAATGCAAGAAACTGGATATTTACTTCTTGAATTTATGCGTGCAGTTACGAAAGCTAAAAAAGAAGCCTCTTGCCCTCTTTGAGTAATTCAAAGTTTATACTACTCTTCTTACATAGCCGCGTTCAGGTGCTGAGCCGACGATTTCAACGTTTATTTATGTTCATATTGCTTTATCTGGTGCTCATTAACCAGAATCGGACCACAATGAGTCCGAGAATTTTAATAGATGAAAGTGGCTGAATCCTTAGGCATAAGTGGAATGAATGTCGGGAATTAAAATGAATGCATCCATAGGATCTTGATGAATGTCTGAAAGAAAAAGTTTTACTGCACCTCTTTATGAAAGTGGATCTGTGCAGATTTAAAAAAAAAAAAAAAAAAAAAAGAAGGGGATCTAGAGATGTGACGTTATAACATAACTTTATTACCTTTAAGGACGTATCGTTCCATCTCTAGCAAGTTTCTTGAGTAAGCAACTGACCGCTACTATTCACAGAAAATTTTCGAAAGCTTTTTAACCGATTAGCTTCCTCTGAACATTAGCATAGATATCCTGAATAGAAATATCGTCCCTCAAGTGTTTCTCAGACAATTCACTTCGATTCATTTCTATTCAACTTATCTATATAGACTTTATTTATGTGAATATCAAAAACTTTAAAGTTACAAGAATTTTTCATAACTTCATTCCATCTGACAGTTGCCAACTTTATGAACTGGTTTATATATTGCTAACGGATTGGAATTTACTCTTAAATCTCTATCTCTATGACCTCGACAGCGTTCATTTTAAAAGCCGCGGCATTTTACTGAAATCGAAAGCGAAACGTTTTTTGGTGTTTATAAAACCTTGACCTAAAAAGTTCTCTGATCCCCATATCCAGGAATGATCTAAGTTTGTTAAAACTATAACTGAATACTCCGTTATTATATAATCACCAATTTGCGGATGTTATATCAATTTATCAAAATTGGAAAAACAGCAGATTTGTTTATTGAACTTTATATAACTTAAGCTATCCGTAGCTCATTAAGGTTTCCTTGTTATGAGCACAAGCATAAACTTGTAGATCTATTATCTTTACAAATACGATACAATGGCGGTTGTACCAAGTTGGTAAAGGACCACGTAAGCTCTGCAGTTTCCATTTATTCAAATTGATTTCCACACCCACAGTAAACGTATCAGATATTAGGATTCCTTTGAAACTCCCAGAAGGTCGTACAAGTAATGCGTTATTCGCCTTTTTCGCAGATTATGTGAGCTGAGCACCGACTAATATCATAAATAATATTCAGACTCAATTGAAAAGATTAAATATTAACTTTAATGCCAAGTTGCACGCATTTATGATTCTAACTAATCGTTAATTATAAAATATAAAAATAAAGTAAACATTCATGAAAATGTATTTTAGTATTTATTACATCCAGTGCTACCATTAAAACTTTGAACGACAATGCTTGCCCTAAACTAATTTTAATATGAAATACTTTTCAAAGCTTATTTATGTATAGGTGTCATGGCATAAATGGTTATTCGTTGATTTTTCATCAAAAATCAAACTAACATCGTTTCCTAAACAAGCTATTCATCTGATAAGGCTCTGAAAGATTGTATCGTTTTTCTCCGGTTAAAGAATTGCCGGTTAATCGAATGCCAGCAACGATAGTTCAATTTATAAGCTAACGAGCCGAATGATATGAAACTTCTTTCAAACATTAACTGACTTATGGAATGAAAATTTTCCAATGATGTTTGAAGCGCCTATATAAAAAGCTTTCTGAGCTTTAACTCTAAACGTTTCCTTTCCCAATGAATTTAGTTTTGCCAGTAGTTCAAGATGAAACTTTGGTCTTCTTACTTATATAATCGATAGTTTCTTCTGCATCCGTTGTCATTCAAGCGGAAGATCTCAAGTAATTCTCTCACATATTTCATTGATACGAATGTTGACAGTTTGGAAAGCAAAAATGAACGATGAATGATAACGTGTTCTCACAATTTCATGTAAAAAATATATCAGCATGCACATGCCTTTAACGTCATCTATCGTGCATAAGAAGAAATAAAAATATTTATATATGAAATAATTCTCAATTATCATGAGATAGTCGGACAATTTAAGTACATACGTCAAAGATTGTTAACACACACGTAATCCAATTGAAAATTTTTATTTCTTAATTCACTAAATTAAGGGCGTAAGTGTTTTAATGACTATAATAAACGAATTATTGCGCCATTAGAATGTTTTGGCGAAACTAATAATTAAAATATTTCTAAATATTCATTTTCTTATTTCAACTTAATAACACATTTTTGTACCCTCGCATGCATATACAAAAAATTAATTATCATCGTTTACACTGAAATGAACTTTGCTTTAAAAATCTCATCAATCGATTATTTATGGCAAAATATCAAAAATTAATTGGCTGCGATTTGCCAAATGTTCATTCATATCGCATTCTTGCATATTCATATACATATATATATATATATATAAATAATAATAAGCATCTGCTGCTATTTGAATATCTAAATGCGGAAACGTTCTGGTATTAAATTTAATTGTGTGTAACAGCAAGAAAATATTATGAAAATCATTTCAAAATTTTATTATAAATGATGTGCAAAACGTTTGAAAAATGAAACTCAAAATGTCTGATGGATAGCGTTTCATAACAAATTTAATTATAAACATTATCTCCGCAAATTGCTGCCGACATGAATATCTGCAAGCATATTAAATCATCTCTCATCAATATCGACTAGGCCCGTCGCTAGCTATATATTATGCCTTGAGGATTTGTTTATTAAGTTATTGTATGTGTTTTGATCATTTTTTCCCTTGGAAAAAGGCATTTATCGAGAAATATTGGTTCAAGATATATGTTCATTACGATATTTTCTATCATTTTGTACAACTTTTTCTTATCTTTTTGAAGTGTCGAAAGAACAATATTGACTAGGCAGCGATCCAATTATCGACCACTTTTCGCACTTGTTCACCATTTCGAAACCGCGTACCACCGAATTCACGATGCACTGATCTGAACAAGTGATAATCAGAAGACGCTACTTTTGATGGGTGCGCTGAATGTGGCAGAGCTTTCCATTCGAGCTGCACCAGTGTATCCTTAACAAATCTAGCAACGTGTGGCCGAACGTTGCCATGCGAGAGAATGACTTTGCAAGATTGCAGGTCTTTTTTGCCGCAATACATCCAAGAGAAAGGCCAAAATCATCGAACTTACCCATCTCGTATATTACTTTATTATTTTCACCAATAGATGCCGCTGATTAAAATTCACGCACGCACCTTTTATATGAAGCACATAAGAGATATCGTCACGATTTGTTTTCTATAAATTAATAGTGTGACCTTGTAGAGGTATTGTGCGAAATTTCACATCCAATTTTCTATAGATCTGATAGTAGGCTTAAAAGTCTTATTTCTACGCTCTTCATAATGTAAACATTACTCTCATCTATATTTGGTATTGTGAATAAAATTGTATCTGTTGGAGACACCGCAAAGACCTACGACGACGACATTCAGGCAGAAAGCAAAGAAACAAGTATTGAACGACAAATTATAGTTAATTTTTTGAGATTTTTCTCATTCTGGTTAATTTCAGTCGCTACGAACGTGAGCGAAGCATCGTCAGAAGCTAAAAACAATTGTCTTGAAATCAATATATGTATCTGCGTTATATGCAACCGTTTCCCAAACTAAGACAACATTCCGAAGCACTAACGGCAAAAACTCGCTAAAGGAGTTGAAAGTGACACATTGCTTACTTCATGAAAAATGCATCGAGGACAGAGTAGAGCGCTGGTGTAGTTATGTTCCAAGCAATAGAGTACAGGGATCATTTAATGGGGTACGCAGAACAACCTCGACACAGGTAAAGCTCAAGCAGCTTTTATCGCATATCCAAATAGCAAGATCCCTCACTTATTCTGCCCTCTGCAGTTTCTTATTTCGTGTAACGGTCGTTTAGTACAAGCAATATCCTGATTTAATTGCTGACGATTCAACGACAGACGTGATGCAGACTTTATTCTATTTTATGAAAGCCCAGCTCCCTGTAGCAACAAGAAAAATGCCTGAGGATAGAATAATTTGAACAAGTTGTAGTCCTTCGGTGAATGCTTTGCATAAATTCAACGAAAATCTCCATAAAAGGCAACGCGAATTTTTTTACAACATTAAACGAAACTGAGTTCATATTTTAAAAGGCTATGTATACACATACACATACATTTGTAATTTGAAATTTTACAAATGTATTAATGATGAACTATTGCATCTATTCCATAAAATGATCCTTACACATGTTCTTGTCCGTTATAATTGATAAAAAAAAAAAATAGTTTCTTTGAACGTCTTCTAAAGGTAGAATAAGTCTTTATAATCCGATTACATATAAATCTCACTTATGCGGATTTGCTTGCACAACATATGTTGATTAAGCAAAAATATTGCTTTGAAACCGCTCTCTCCATCATTCAGCGATTCATCAGACACAGTTCGATTACAAAACAGCAAAACATGTCAAGCACTAGTGAATAGCGCAGACAGTATTAACATACAAATAATCGAAATTTGATTTTATATATAATATATATATATATGAACGTGTTTTAATTATTTATTTTTTTTTTTTTATTTTACTACTTATCTTCTTTTTTCGTGTTTCTAATCTAAAAACTTTGTAATTTGAACTGTGTTTGTTGTGAATGTGAACGTGTCAAGGGTCACCGATAGTATATATGCCACTAAAAGTATTTGCAAGAAGTTGTTTCCAATTTGATATTTGTGTCAAAGTCAGAGTAGTGCCAATTGCGATCAATAAGGCAATCCTGGCGGATTACTAACGATCAGTATCTATTTTATATTGACTTTAGCGTTACATTTTTACCGTTTATTTAAACTGCAAATAATATTCGTTTGCCTAAGACTTTTCTCTGCTTCTTATCGACGTTGCTCTTCAACAAACAATAAAAAAAGTGCGATAGGCAGCTGCGCGGCCAATTTGACTCAAAGAGAATGAAAATGTAAAGACATGTGCTCTTACCTGTAGCAGTAATCGAATCGGTTATATGCCGGACGTCGTAACCACAAGACCATACGGTAAAGAACAGAGAAAGAAAACGTGCTTCAATATGATTATTTTTGCTTTAAAAAAAAGAAAAAAGCTTTAGTAGCTTTAAAGCTTTTATTCGATCCTCAACTTATGTTCAATCTTCATTATTAACCTTCTGCGAACATGGCAAAATTATTCCTCAAATTTATCAAAAGACCGAGCCACCAAGTTATAGATGCCATATCGACGTTATTAAATCGGTTTAATGCAATTTCTTTATAATTTCATTACGTGCATAATGTTATGATACTACTTCACCTTATGAAGAGAGATTTAAATTAGTAGATTTAACGTCTCTTGTAAAACATGGTATGATGTTATCCGAACCGGTTATGGTTATATTACTAAAGTAGGATATTACTTCTATGACCGTTCTCGTGAACATATTTCTTTCAATCTATCGTTCAGGTTCTCAAGGCACAATATTGCGCCTTTACATCTTCTTTGTAAATTTTATAAAAATTATTATTTTCTTTACTTTACCTTTTAAATAATAAAAGAGATTTTCGCATTAAGCATTTACTCAACTTGGAATATAATTAAAGTCGGAGGGACAAAAAGTATTCAAAGTATTTAAAATTTTTCGAAAAAAATGAATAAATAAAAAATTTGGACTTGGAATGCCCATAACTGCTTTGATTTTATAGGGAGCGATCTTCTCAATTTATATTTAATTCACTCTGATACCATGAAAATCTCTTAAACAACGCATATGTAAACACTAGCACAACGCCTTAAGGCCTTAACGCCTTAATAGTATAGATGGTAACATTAATGTTCTCTTAATACATGCCATTTATTGATTATTTCCCTTTCAATGCAAATGTATACATGTCTGTGTGCATATATAAAATATATGAAATCAGCATAAAGGGAAACTGCAAACCAAATCACAAAGGCAAGAGAAAAGCTTCAAATGAGCGAGGAAGCATCGTATATATATATATATACGTCGCATATATTTGAAATATATTTGTGTGTATAGAAAAATGTTGGTATATCGTTTATGTTTACGTAGGAAAAAAATATAAAAAGTTTGCCGCCTTTGCTCGCCAACGAATGAACCATTCACGAAGTAACCCAAGTATTCTGATGAATTAGCTGACAACCAAATAAGGAATGAAAATACATTTTTTTTTTGTTTTTATGATATATACGCATATGTGTAAATGATGCTTTATACAAGTGATGAATAGTCATATTCATAAGCAGGTTTTGCTTACATTATAACACTGAAAGCAAAACAATCCAAAGATGCCTTAAAAATGGCCATATAATAAGCAAGCACGGTACTGTATCGTCAATATATCAATCGATATAAGCAAAGGTTTTCAAAAGTTTTACGCGATCACTTTCCATCCTCTCACGGTTAAGGCCGCCGTATTCATTTGTCCATAGAATCGAACGATGGATTTGTAAAAATACATAATCACACTTGCATTATTTTCGAATTTCGACACTCGATACTGACTTGAGAATTTAGTTCACCATCCGAAAGCGTGACTATCAATTAAACGCGGTTCAGTGTACCCATACAAAAGAAAATGTTTCTCTGAACAATCCATTATGGTCGGGCTATTCCTCGTATATAATTCTGCACTTTAAGAAGAAATTTCTTGTAATTTTCGCATATGCTTCATATACATATATATATATATATATATATATAGTATATTGTGCAGCGCATAAAAGTTGACATTGCATTATGTACTCGGCTTTGCTCATCTCAACGACACTCTCAACGACACGAAGCATAGAAGGAAAACATAGTACATAGAAGTAACGATTTATCAAACAAACGCCAATCTTTAACCAGAAGAAAACTGAAAATGCTTTTTTGCACTTAGCCGCTCATTCATCCTTATCATGGGTGCAAAATTATTTTTTATGAAATTTTTCATTCTTTATCTTCTTCAATAACCTAAGTGCTGCATTCCGCAGTTGGTTTTACATGTTGATAATATTCGACTTCTCGATTTCTTTCGAAAATTATCTAATCAGTACGGTAATGTTTATCATCTCAGCAAATCTGAAACCGCTATATTTCATTAACGGTCCATCCCAAGGAGCGTCCCACTCTATAGCTTTATTCTTCCATCAATTACGAAAAGATTTCCTGCCTAATGTTGGACTCGCATTTCGGTGGTTATCGACTCTAATAATAGTAGACAATGGAAGATATATAGATCCGGGTAATCGATAAATTGCGAGACTTACGCTTTTGGTTTTAAGAATTTTTTTGATCTCTTCTCTGTATAGTTAACGTTTTATAACCTAAGCCATTTATGGTACAGAGTTGTATTAAATTCGTGCAGAAGAACTTAACAAACACCCGCCTTTTACTGTATGGATAAATTGACAAAATGATTCTAAGCTTGTCTTTCTTGTTATCTTCTGTTCAACCAACAGGCCGCAACCGTTGAGATATTTTGATACATTGATGGGTTTTGACCCAGGGACGAATGCTATTAAAAGTGATTCGGATCGTAGCGCTTTCTCGATCACTTCCCAAATAACGCCTTATTGCAAAAAATCGGTATATGAATAACTATAGCGGGGCAGGTCCCACCATAGTGCTCTTTAACGTTCTTTTCGTCTTGTTACTAATGGCCACTCATGTCATCAGACCTTAATTTGTTCTCTTATTGTCATTACTATAAGAGAATTTTTCGCGGAATTTTTAACTTGGAAAATGTAAACATCGACGCACCAGAAGAAACTAGAATCTCATCACGTAACTTCAAAGGGAAATGGGAATCTTTATGAAAAATCCTCACAGTATCACACACGTGGTACGATTAATTTACGTTCGTAAAAAGACAGAAAATTATTATTAAAATTCAATTCTCAAATTTTTATTTATATGTCCTGTAATTATAATTTAATTAGTGGGTTACACTTTTAATCTCAGTTCCCGATTGTTGAAATCACAGAGAGGCAGAGCTTGAATTTCACATTTCTGGAAAAAGTTCTTCTATCTCGATTCGCAAATTTTCCTAATGTGAACTAATTGTGAGCCTATTTATTAAAAGCAGCTGAGTTTTCTTCTTTTTTTTTTTTGTATAATTTTGCAATTTATTTGCAATATGTTCCCATAATGAAGCGAATACTTATGTACACAAGTAATCAATCAAATAATATTCAATTTAAATTTATTTTCTATTTCCTATTAATTTTATTCTTGAAGCAAATTGTAAAGATATCGTTCAGTATCAAAATATGGATGGAATGATTGATTATGCGAATACAGAACTAAATCATGTTTTCTTAATATATTCTTCACGTATTATATAGAAAGCGGAAGAAACTAATAATAAAATAATTGACATAATGCAGATTTTGATAATGGGCTAGAACTTGATTTGCGCATATTTTCACCTCGTGGTCTGAAGTAGCGCGAATGGGAGTATGACCCAAGGGTTTCTCTAAAGATTGAAACGATGACTATAACGTTAGAAACTTGAAAATTATTTTTTACATTTTCCTTGGCGTTAGACTTATTTTGAAAAATCATTTCAATCAATTCCTCATCGGTCGCTCATTTACCTCAAAGTTTAGCTTAGTAAAATATAGTTGATTTTGAGAAAATTCTTTATTCTTGAATCACCTGAACATGTCAAATAATCTGCGCTAACGGTATTCGAATTATGTTTTGATCGATAGTCGAATCGATAGTCTAATCGATTTTCTCCATATATCGAAATCAAATGTCGCATGTGCTCATGTGTAGTACCTACTATCCTATAAGTGATCAAATACATGATAAATGATGACCAATAATTTTAACTAAGTGAATAAGCTTAAGTCAAGTTTAACGTAGACTTTATGAAAGAATTCTCTTCAAACGAGTTAAAGAGCCTTTCCGTAACCCTCTTAAACGATGTTCAACTATAGTGGCTTCCGTCAGTTTATGGTTATCATTCCGATTTTCATATATTTAAAGTTTGCAATTAAAAGAATTTTGCAAGAATAAACACTGCACTACACTAACATCTAAACACTTAATTATCTTGCACTTGGTATACATTTAATTATGAAATTGAAGATTTTTCAATGAAATTTCTGAAATGAAAACAAGTAAGAAAATGATGTTCGGTCGTGACCGAATCTTTAATGCCTATCGCGGTTATCCTTAAGGAGACTAAGAAAACGGAAGAAACTAAATTTTCATACTCTATAATATATGGTGGGCGTGGCTAATTTTCTCAATTTTTGTAGAATTAGAGTGGAAATTTATATCGGACATCTGTGATAGTTTATGAGTGATGACTAAAAAAACGCGGAAAACAAAAGTGTTGTGTGTTGTGTTTTTTTTTTTTTTTTGCTTAGGTGTGTGGGCCTTGTAGGCGTGTCTTGTGGCCATGGTCATTTACAAATTCTTTTGCAAATTTTTAAGTGAGATCTTAATTTTTCCGAATGGGCGAACGTTTACCGCAGATACTACACAGTTGGGCAGGCGGACAAATGGACAGACGAATAGACGCAGGTTTCTTTTGAGCGTTATAAAGGTTTCGATAAAAAAAAGAATATTTGATACACTATAATATTGAGTAGGCGTGGTCAATTTTTTCCATATTTGTACAATATTGCTCAAATTTCTCTAGGTTTATCCGCTGTAGTTCATGGATAAGGAGTAAAAAAAGCAATTTTTTTAGTCCTTTTGAAAAACAGACACATTACGTAGTACTGTAGGCCTGTCCTTCAATTATTTTCAATTCCGACCTGCATGCAGGAGCTTTCAATGTTTCTGCCAAACTTGAAGCTGATGGCTTCATTGGGCAGGGCAAAGTCTACAAAAGTTATTACATGGTCGGACAGATGCGCAGACGGACATGCTTGAATCGATTCTCAATTGGTTATAGATGAAGAAAATATATACTTTTATGGGTTCGCTGAAGCTCTCTTCTAGGTGTTGTAAACGTTTTAAAAACATAAATACACCCGTCATCCTTCGGTGATGGGTATAAAAATTGCATATAGATTTGTTAAATAAGGTAAAGTATATTTATCTCTCTTGATGTGGAAAAAATTAATAATGAAGTTAAAATAAAACTGAATGAGAACCGAAAACAAGTTGAGATGAATAGAAGTAAATAATGTACGCATTAGCTTAATGTAGCAAAAGGTAATAAAACTGAAATAAAAATTCCATCCATAGGAAAATGAAAACAAATGGAATAAATTTCAAACGATCTCTTCGACATAAGTGACTCATTTTTTTTTTCTTTCGTGTTTAGGAAAAGAAAAGGATTTGTGAACATACAGTTAGTTTTTAAAAAAAATAAAAAGTTTTTTTTATCAACGTCATAGCATTTAAATGTGATTTTTAATCTATTTATCCCCATAGAAGCTGCGCTTAGTTCCTACAAAAATATGCTTCAAATTGCCGCATCCATTATCCGATTTTATAACTTAAAGTTAATCTGTTTTACTATTTAAATGAAAAGAAAAATCTCTAAAGACTTTTTCTTACGATTTTCACACGTTTATATCATAAGCTTAACGGATTTGCTTCGTCCAATACTTGAAATCATTTTCCAGCATATTATCGCGTAATAAGAAGAAATCTTTTTGTTTCAAAAGCGCTCTTAGTTTTCGTGTCACTTGTATGTTTATATGCCTTTGCAAAATACCCTTACAATAATCAAACATTTTGTTGCCCAACTAAAAACATTTTAAGCAAGTAATCTAACGTCAGGCGAAATTTGGTGCAATTTGGTGCGTACCGTTTCATGCAATTGTAAAAACTAAATTAGGTAAATATGTTTAAAAAGCAATAAAATCACTTTGTAATATTTAAATAATTTATGTACGCCTTTGTACCTCCACTGAATACAACGATCAATAATTCACGGAACTGTCGATGCCTTCCAAAATATCACATCATTTCGTTTATTTACTTACAGGTAACATTTGTCTTAGTGACGCTACTTTTTGATCACTTTGAAAAGAATAGAAAAACGCGAATTTATTGTAGGGCTTTTTGTTCAAAGGGAGCATCCGGGTTTGAAAACTATAAACGACAGCTCTTCTCCGTTGAGAATAATAAGAAGATGTTGATTTTCTCATCTTGAAAAGTTGAGTTTGTAAGGACGTCGTTAATGCTGACCACGGTGAACACCCGATGTAAGTACTTACATCGGAGAATACAAACAAACAAAAAACTAGGAAACTTACTCTCGAAGCCAGAAGAGAAGTCTGGCATCGCAAAAATATCACAAGACCGTACGCTATTCGCTGTTTCCGATGAAAAGTTGTTTTCCCAATGGTGGCCACACAGTTGAGATCATTACGAAAACTCAGACGCGTCTTAACATATCGTTTTATAAAAAAAAATGACCTAAAAAATATTAGCGAATCATCCCACTTGAAGGATATTGGAATAGGTATAAAGTTGAACTTTGCCAAAAAAAAAAAATGTTTTGTCCTTCTTACTTGGTCCCGCAAATTGTTGACCAATGCGTTGGTGGCATATATCTAATGTACTGAACATACGCAAACATGTTTGTGAAATTGTGGTTAATATGTCCGTAATTCCCACAGGGGTGAATGAAAAGCGATAGTATGCTATTGTTATCACTTCATTTGTGACCGTCAACAATTCTCAAACAGTAAAAGTTTCTAAACAATTTACTTGCCTTCGTCTATGCGTTTGTCAGCTTGAAAAAAAGCAAAGTTCACCTTATATTCAGTCAACTCAACATATATATAATTCTTGCACTACCAAAACAAGCTGAGGAATTCTCGAAAAAAATTAAAAATTTCAATATATGTTTGTTGTTAACCAATGATCTATGGTATTTACAAATGTGTGTGTGCGAGTATAATTTTAAGTCCTATGTCCGTTGTGGTACAGCGTATATTAAGTTAAGGCGCGGATGCATATAACTTAAGATAGTGATAACTTTTAATAATACCGATTAATTCACCATCATTTTCTGAGCAGATTTAAGCTTGTCTGTCGGTTGTCTGTTCACACATTTTTATGCTCAACTTATAGATCGCAGATTTTGAGATATTATGATGAAATTTTGATAGATTGATGTGCATCGGCCCAAGGACGAATCTTTTTGAGAACAGCTTAGATTGGATCGTTTTGCCCACCACCTCCTGTAGAACGCCCAAGATAGTGATTGAAGATAGAAATTAATTATAACGGATTTGAACGACAAAGTGCCATTTCCTGACTTCTATCCCATAAAAGAGTCTAATTTTTATTATTTTATCAGGAAAATAAATGAAGAATTGTATTAAACGATACAGGATAGGGTAATCAATGGTCGGCTTTGTCCGACCTTTAAAATTTCCACTTGTTTAAATTGTTTTTTTTTTCCCTGTTTGTTTACTTTTTCTCCCCTATTTTTTATATACATCACTACACGGTAAATAAAATTATTACGAATACCTTGTACGTAAGCATTGTTTGTTTAAATTAGTTTATAGCTTTTAAATAAAGCTCAAAATTAATTCAATATAAAATTGCAAACGGAAGAAAGGAAATAATGTAAAATATGTCTTATACTGTCTTTGGAAAATGCACTCGTTTAGTCAAAGGTTATCAACCCAACAAAAAAGAAATGATATCCGGTTAAGCTTGCATGTCGTAATAATAAAATTGCTTTTATACCCGCCACTGTAAGCTGAGGGTGCACTTATTTTGTTTTTTTCCATAATGTATGTGCAACACCCAAAAGGAACCTTCAGGGACATATTCTTGATCATTGAGTTGATTTAGTCATGTCCGTCCGTCTGTGTGTGTTGTTGGCACTCTCCTGGTCGCAAAAATGAAGATATCCACTTTAAATTTGGTAGAAAGATTGGAAATTTCTGCACGCAGGTTGGTGTTGAAAATGGGCCAAATTAGTGGCAGCAGAAGCGCACAGTGGAGCATAAATTGAACGCAACTCAGTTTTTTTTGACGAAAATTTTTGGATTTTTGCCCGTTACTCGGAAATTATTAAAGTTAGAAGACGAAAACTTTCCACATTTACTTTACAAAACAGTCTACTCTTTAGATCGGAAAATGGAAACAATCGGCAATACGCACACAAAGTTACAAGTAATTAAATTAAATTTTTCTCACTTTTTTAAGGTTTTTTTGATTATTTATCATAAGCCAAACAAGAGAGAATGTTTAACACTATTTCGTACACTCTTCCAGTGAAGATATATTATCGGCTTAAAAATGTGATAAATCTTTTCTTAATAATACCAACTATATGGGTATCAAATAAAATAACTTGGTGAGTACAGTGCAAGAAGCAGTGGGAGATTCAGACCCCGGCGAATATAACTTTCCTACTTGTTTTTTTTTTTTTAATTACAATTCGAATTTAAAAATATATGTTCCTAATGACAACCACTATGGACTTATCTTAACTAACATGAATAACATGTCTTTCTGTCTGACTTCCGCTTCCTACATTCCAGATGATTGTTATTTAAAGAAATACACATTTATTGTATGAAAATAATTAAAATATATTTTATTCAAGTGTATTTATTACCTATCATTAACTATGCACTGTTTTCACGTTGCGGAGAATTTATGGGGGTCACGTCAAGAAAGAAAATAAAAATAAAAAAAACAAATGTCTCCTTCAAGGTAAACGAGTTATCGAGTCATTTTCATAGATTTTCGAACGAAGCGAGGCGCTGCTCAACAAATGCGCGCCACATCGAAACAAATAAAGAGTGATCGAATGAAGCCAACTGTGGTGAGTAAGCCACATAATTTTCATAAGTTCATTCGTTCAATGGATGGTTGGTATTAATATCTACTAATAAATAATAAATAAATAACAAATCACACACTTCTTGTCGCGTTACGGTAGCGATTCGGTCACACGGCAGATGTCGAGGGTACGTTTGGATTCTATTTTACGCACCGCGCTGAGAGGTGACGGTCTAATAGGCCTGTTAGAGAATACACTAAAGACAATTAAAGAATTTCTACCCTAAGTTTTTAGCGGTAGATCTACCTCTCCTTGTTGCGTGGAAACTACCTCGTCATCACCAAATACTACCTCGTCGGTATCAATGGTATGGGGTTTACAAAGTTGATCGCTTTTCCATTTTACTTTTATTCGATGTTTATAGTGCGATTTATTTTTGTGGGATAGTGCCTAGCCTAGATAGTGACAAGCAAATCTGTTCTATTTCGGTTAGTTGCACTCTTTTTGCATTTTCTGTATCCTACATTGACTGTAGTATAAGAGTATATTAAGCCTGTACGGATGTATGCAATACCCAGAAGGTGTTGAGACAGGCCTAGCTTTTGTTATACTGACCGATTCAGAATCACTTTTTGAACCGATCTAAGCACGTCTGTCCGTCTTGTTTTTTTTTTCTGCGCATTCCATATATAAGCCGCAATTTTTGAAATATGTTAATGAAGTTTGGTATAAAAGCTAAGTAAAGGTATGAAAGCTATTGAATATAGTTCGGATCGAATAATTTTTTCAACTACTTCTCATGCAAGGCCTTATTGTGAAAAATCTCTACGTGAATAAGTGTAAAATGGTTTAGGGTATTTATTGGTGGGCCGAGGTCCACTAATTGTTTTTTTTATATATATATATATATATTTTTAAGAAAAATTTGTTAACATATTATGCGAAAGGAACCTTCACTTGGAATTTCTTTTAAAAATTACCACCAAATTTCGTTGCACTAAAGGCCGTAAATATTGTAGCTTTGTTGTACTTAAATCGGTCCAATTCGCTTTCACAGACTACATGAGGCGTATCTCCTAGGTACGACTAGATTCATATTTTTTCTGCATAATAGAATGTTATCTTGTCTTTTGTTTATAATATCTTTTATTTCTTCTTCAATTTTTCTTATTTTTTATTTTTTTATTTTTTTATTTTTTTATTTATTTATTTATTTTTTTTTTTTTTTGATACAATTACTTGAGCATTTGCAGTCATAGTAAGTTTGGTTGTTAAACTTTGTCCTTAGAGTTTGAGAAATATCATGCTTCCCTTTTTTTTATTTAAAATGTGTCCTGTTAAATAGAGAATAGAGTGAGACACATGATAAATAATAAAATATGTTGACTCTTCAAACCTTTCATCCGGAATATAAATCTCTAATACATAATTTATGATAAGCAAAGAAAATGACAATAAACGTAAAAGTCTCTCAAGTATACTTCATTTTTATTGATTGCCTTTGTTAAATTTTTATTTAAATTAATTTCGTTAGCAAACTTACTTACTGCTATGTAAGCGGATTAAAAAAAATATGAATTCTTGTAAAATTAATAATAAATTGCTTCAAATAGACGGTATACAAGTATGAGTAAACGCGGTTAAGCTCTCATAGGATTTTGTTTCTGTTGCTATTCTAAAACTTCTAAACAACAATAATATGAAACTTTCTGAACTGGAGGAAAGTGTGTGTAATCTACGAAGCATTCGTAATGTACACAATACATAACATAGTTGGGAAATGTGCTCCAAAATGGCTTGCCGGACACCTCTTCAAACCATTGCCGTCTTTCAAGAAAACCAACGTTAAGTCTGGTGGTGGAGAAAAAATTGCGAATTTATTTGCTTGCTTTGTTTATTACCAATGTGGACCTAGGTAGGAAAAACGGATATCTTTATAATGATCACCACCACCACCCTACAGTTAATTATTTAGCGACTTTTCCAAATAAAGCGTTATACGCCAAGTAGTGGAAAATGTGATTCGATCCAAGTCACAACCTGTAGATTTAAAACAACAAAACAAGACGGACAGAGGAACAGATGGACAGACAAGCTCAGATCAAATTCAGAATCACTTTCTGAATCGATCAGTATAATAATAGATGGGTTCACCTCAAATCCTCCCCAAGTCTTACATAGATTCGCACAAATTTAATAATAATAGCCTTGTAATACAACTGCTGTAGAGTATAAAAAATAAACAAATGAAAGGAGAAATTCAAAAGAAATTGTTATTTATTTCGCTAATGGTTTGCGTGACAAACGTACATTATGGCCATAAAGGAAACGGAAGTTAATTGGCTTACATATGATTTTTCATAAACCAGAAAATAAAACAAAATACATACAGTGACGTCAATAAATCATATAACTTTATAAATAATTATGCAACGCATGTGATGAAAGATATATTTGCATTTAATTCCCCTAAGACTTAATTTGCTGATATGCAAACAAATATTTATTCTTGTCAACACGAACCGACAATTTCTCTCTCATATAAAATTCCCATCGATTTTCATTACTACTACTATTACTACTACTACTACTACTACTACTACTACTACTACGACTATTACTACTACTACGACTACTACTACTACTACTACTACTACTACTACTTCTACTGTAGATGCATATAAATATTTATTCTCTAAAAACAATCATTAATCAGTTCCATAACTTGTTCTCTTGTCAATGACTTTTACTACAATCTTTAATTTTTATTTATGTATTATAAAGTATGTCGATGCACTTGAAATGAAAACGCAATTTACTCTTTAACGACATTTAATCAAGTGATCAATAGAGTCAATTAAATCATAAATAGTCATATACTCTCTAGAGGCGAAGGAACAATTAACAGAAACATTACTTAAAGAATAATTTCTCCAGAGAATAACTTACACATGCACACGATAACGTTCTGTCTCAAAGTAGGTAAATGTTCATGAAAATACGTTTACAAGTCAATTTTAATAAAGTTTCTTGAAGAAAATTGAACGAAAGCCAGTGCGACATTGGTCAAGCGGCTTATTTACGCCGCAATTGCAAGGAATGTGTGTAATACAATTTTTTAAATATTCCTAAGATATAGAACCAAGCATAGAATAACCATTTCTATCTAAATCATTCTTTCATATCAATCGAACTGAGCGATAACGAATTCGTAAACTAGCGCATTATCGTAACGAAACAAAACTTTCTCTTTCGCTAAACTCTATCGCTTTGATCTTGACTTCATTACTCTAACGCGGGAACAAAGCTCGCCGTTTTTTTTCGTTTTTAGCAAATGGAACTATCTTCAGCCTAAGATTTTAAATATTCCTTCGTCCAGGTCGGACAGTAATGGACCCATATTTCATTCATTCTTAAGAGCAGGCACAAAAGCTTGACGCCATTGTTGTGAGACATCGCGAGAAGGTTCGATTGCAACATTATCATCAGCGGTGTTTTTGTTTCGTTGTGAGCAAACACCCCACCACCATTACCATTACATTTTCTGATTTAAGTTTCCACTTCTTCTGCGGTCTACAACATTTTGGAAATTGTCGAAAGCATTTTGCTCTCTTCTCTTTATGTTTGAAAATGCAATTCGACTGCTTCGAACTCAACCTTTACAAGTTTAATACCTTTTAATCAGAGTAATTTTTTTTAAAAAACTTCCATCTGCACATCTGATCAGAAATTTCTGAGATTACACGTGTGGGCAGTGAGCGAAAAACAGAAGTGAATCTAAGATGGGACTCGATTGGTTTCTTCGAATTGAACTTGAGGCAAATATCGATTCAACCATGTTCATTATATTGCGCTTAGTCAAAAATTACCCTCTTCTTAAGAAGAAATTGTCTGTTACCTAAACGTAAGAAGGGCGGATATCGTTCATATGGCATTTGTAGTCATTGAAACCAGTGCACAGAAGAAGAAGGAAACTTTACATTATATTACAAATCCAATAATGTCTTGTCATTTTGCTAGTTCGTTAGAAATTACATCTTCTTTAGTTTATATAGGCGTGGTTAAATTTATATACATACTGCAATCTACCCTTATATTGTAACATAAGTGAAAGCACATTCCAAACGAAAATTGATGACAGTAAACTAAAAAGAGACGATTTCTTTACTCCCACTTATAACTCCCATATTTCCATATATGAACAGTGAAAACAATAAAACCTCTGTTAATGAAGAATTACTGTATTTCATACGCTACTAATATCCGTTCCATTCTATAACGTAACATCTCTCTATTATTATTACCAGTTTCTTTTTTTTTTTTTCTAGTTCTTCTCTAAAATTAACACTAAAATGTTTTAACATGACCTCGAATGAAAGCTGTATTTACCTTTCATTAACTCGAACGCGTATTGTTGAATGGCAACTAGCAACTCATGAATGATAGAATTTCGAACAACGTCATTATTGTAATACGATCAACACGATAACATAACATTTTACGAAAGGAAAATTAACTAATGTCATATGTATGTATATATCATATATGTAATAATGTTTTAATGTCATAATTAAAAATCAACAACAACAGCTTTCATGCATCTGACAGACCAAATATGCAAAAGACTATAATGAAATATGCAAGCGGATGAAAAAGGGCGAAAAGCTAGTGATCTTTAGACGATGTAACATCTACCCCAAAATTTGTATAGAACGCACTAATATCTATCGCACGAGCATAGAGCCGCGTAAATATAATTTTAATTTGTTAAATAACTCTCTTAACGATAAGATAAACTATTTGCAAGTATATACTATATGTACGCGTATATACGGTTAATGTATAGCAGTTGTTGTAAATGCGCTTACAAAATATTTAATCAACTCTTAACTTTATTGCGTCAAAAAAAATACGTCACATAGTTGTTTCAAGTCGTTATCTCCTCTTACTTATCATAATAATAACTAAAATTATTTCAAAGGAGAACTGAAGTAAAACAAAATAAATTTGAAAGCCGTGAACGCATAACTGTCGTTGCTTACTTTTAGTTAGCCAAGTTACATAAAAATATTTTCAATATAAAATATTTAACAAAAATTCAATAAAATTTAGTAATTAAATCTTAATCTATACGCGTTCAGTTTGTCTTTACATTTATGGGCAGAATATCTCATGGTATCCCCTTAAAGTGTAAATAAAATATTCGTTCAACAAAAGCATTTTTGTATTTCCGAAAACCCAATTATCGGTTATTACGCTACCCAATTCTTCTTCTATTCCTAACTAATTTTGTGCGCGTTCCGATTAAACAGACTCTATATGAAACTCTATATGAATAAGAAAACAACAAACTAATCAGAAAATAAATGCATTTTGAAAATGTCAGGCACTACCAAAACTTATTGCAGATATCTGAGCGAGACAAAATTTTCACTCCTCATGAGTCCAAGACATTCATATAAACTTGCTAACTATAAGAGAAAAGTTACCAGTTTCTTTTAATTAGTCCGATCTTAAAAGTTTTGAACCTCTTTACCAAATACTTCCAATACAGTTTTCCTACAATAAAATAAAAGACAATAGTTCGACTTTATTCTTTGCCGTGTAATCTAATGCTAGTATCGTTAAATACGTTTGAAGAGTGTGCCGACAAAAGGTGGACAAAAAGTGTAGGATACTTCCTTCCTAGCTACCCGACAATACGACATTTTACGACAACCTACCCGTACTGCATTAAAGATTCTATTTCTCATCTACCAATAATATCACTCGTGTAACAAGCTACCCGTACTGTGTAGTTGATTCGATTTCGATTGTTAAGTTGATCCTTACAGAATGTGATGTATGACTAAGTTTAAGACCATTAACCATTCACCATTTTCTTGTTAGATTGGAACAGTAGCTTTCCATATGGTGCTGACATTGCCGCTACTTGTGTATTGTAGCAAACTTTTGTTTGAGTCAACTTTTAGTTATCAATTAACTTTCGTTGTCGTGGCGGCACTTTACCGTTTGCCATACTTTTCCTACTTTTAGAGCATGCTTTAGCAATTCACAGATGTGATTTCTTCCCTTCAAATTAATCAACACTTTGCAATCCATTGGATTTCCTTCGTACTTAGTGAAGTGGAGTTTATCTCATCTCTTATTTCTTTAGCTCTTTTTAACTCCGTCTCGACCAATGAATTTTTCCTAACGTTACGAATTTCTTCAAGGCAGCTACTTAAGACCTATTATCGGCTGCCAAGCTTGCCGGCATGTAAGCCTATCACTAGTAGTGCACTTTTAGGTGCGGTTCAAATCGGTTATGGGTGTGCCTACGTGCTAGAGGCGCACAGTTTTTTTTCTCTTCCTTTCCCTGTTTATTTATGTATGCATTGCTGTATTAAACACACTATTTCTTGTGATCAAAATTTCTTAGCTTATAAGTAATCCTAAGATTCTCCCATTTGCCCAATCCACCCCTTATTCTATTGTAGCTAAATTTCGTAACATATAATAAAGTGAATAACAAAAACTGTTCTTCATTATAATCGAATTATTTTCAAAACATTTTGAATAATTTACTTATTCCATTTAGGTGTTCAAAGAGACAGAATTTTGAATGTAGATGAGTGTAGTCGAACTTGTAGTTGATAGACTTGAAACAGTTTTATATATATATATACTGTTTTTTTTTATTTTTGGTGTCTCTTCTTCCGCCATGCAGCTAAGGAAAAAGCGAAAGATTAATTATGAAATGATGAACTGTACAAAAGAAAACTAAAAAAAAGGGAAAAATCAAGAGCTAACAACTTTTGTCAAATCGCAAGTGAACAGGATACCCGTTGCAGAATATTAGAGCTACGGACGGGGGTACAAAAAAGAAAACAAAAATTTAAATTGTTTGATTACAATAATCAATTAAATGAACGCTTGAAGGCATGCCAGCTTAATAAAAGTTTTCATTGTACTGACATTGATCCAAGCGTTCGCATGCAGCTCCTATTAAACTTACCTTCCGCCTCTATATATAAGACGATTTATCTAAAAGTCTCTACAATCTATTCATTTATATGTTCATTTCGTATAATCGCTTTATAATGTCAACAGCAAGTAAAGTTGATATGTATTTTGCTTTTGATTTCTCAGTAAAGTATTGTCAAGTATTAAAATCTTAATTAAACACGCACGCAAGATATTAAAAATATCAACCAGTAAGATAGAGCGTTGTTTTCTTCTTCTTCTTCTTCTTTTTTTTTTTGCTTTTTTTTCGAACCAAAGGCAAAAGCAGAAACATTATGAGAAACAGCTGAAGCTTATAGGAAAAGAGCTAAACTATTTTAATTTCTTTTTCTAGTCTCTCTCACACAGGGGTGTGCGTTATCGTTTTAATTGAGGTTTTTCTAAAAATACCGTTTGCGACTGACTATTGCAAGTAAAATGAAACCGTTTTTTTGCCTCATAACACATCTGACACAGAAACAAATGGCAAGGAAAATGCAATAAAATGCCACAACACTACAAAATGTCGCTTAACAAAATTGTTCGCACTCTACGTGACAGTATTAGAAAGATACGTTTTGTATATACTTAAACGTAAAACCTGATCCTTTGCTCCTTTTCTCGTTTCCTTAACGAACAACAACTTTTTACTTCGTGATGTAATAAAAGGTGATGAAATGAATTACCTCAAAGAAAATTATTTCCATTAAGTAACATGGAGGGGATGAATTAAACTCTGCTACATTCATTTGTACTTGAATCGGTTTTCTTGTGCCGTTGGTAGGGAACGCAAAAACAAAAAAGAGAACATTCAGAAACTTCATAACTTTTTTAAAGAAAACGTATTTAATGCGGTGGAAAAAGACCGCATAAAAAGATCTTCTTTAGGAAATTTATCAAAATTTTAGGTGATGTCGAGAACGCGTTTTCCAAACAAACTAAGCAATTAAATTACACATGGAATTTTAATTTCTCATTGCGAACATATGCAAACATTTTCACAATGTACATAATTCAATGCGACTCGTCGTCATCTAAAATGCGCATTTTCTTTCAATGAATTGATTCGTAATCGTAATTCGTCTATTTTATGAAAATACTTTCCCAATTTGCAAACAGGCTGACTTCTTGAATATAGACATGAAAACCCGAAACTATAAGACGAATACGGCGTCAGGATCATTTTCACGGAAGAACACCCCGCAACAAGCCATTCAGCAGACCAAAAAATCTAAAGAGTAGATTGCGGTTCGCCAAAGATTACGTTGACAAGGACGAATCGTTCTGGGAGACCGTTATATTTGCTAATGAAAGCAAATTTAACATTTTTGGATCCGCTGGTTAGTCATATGTGTGCCGGAAACCAAATATAGAACTGTAACCGAAAAGTCTACGTGGCACGGAGGAGGTCAAGTGATGGTATGGACGTGCATGTCGGAAACTTGGTCTTCATCGATGACACGATGTACAAAAATGTTTATTTAAAACTCGTAAAAAACAATTTAATATAATTAGGAGTAAAAAAGGACCATAGGTTTTACCAAGACAATGACCCTAAACAGAAATCACAACTTGTGTCTTCATATTGTTAATACACCAGCTCAAACGCCAGATCTCAATGTAATTAAGCATTTGTGGAGTGTTCTTGGATGATACGTCAGAAAACATACGGCAAGTAATCGGTAAGACGTTATACAAATTATACTCCGATATACCCAAAAGATGATTAATTCGATGTAGCCGTTTCAAGGCAAAACGAATATCGCACAAAATATCAAAAAGTTTAAAATTATACGAACACGAAATAAGCTGTGGACTTGCGTTACTTTGGATTTTGCTTTTACGTGCAATACATTTTTATAAGTAAAATGTTTTTATATTATTTTCCTGTGATTACAATAAAAACCTATTTGTCTTTAACTATCTATCCGTGTTTTTTTAATGCTTAAGACACTAACAAAACTTTTACAACGTCAAACATTAAAAATAACACACACGAAATAAATTGTGAGTCACCGTATTTTATTCACTCTGAGGGCTGAAAGTTTTTCTTTGCGTCGACACAAAAAGTGTGCATATTGGATGCGTCGCATAAAAAAATCGCAAGAAAAAAAATTGCACAAACGAAAATAGTCGCAGAAAACAAATCGCATGAAAAAAATCGCAGCAAAAAAAAACCGCTCAAGAATAGGTTCCAACTATATACACAAAACGTATACGCCAAGAGGTTCGCAAATAATAGAGAGTTTACGTTAAATCTAAACGGGAAAACTTCATTTCAGCTTAAGAGGAAAATCATGCCGGAAAAATCCAATTAAAATAAAAAATTTTCATAGAAAAAAATGCGACCATAGGAAATACGAAACATCAGCCTTTTTATATACCTCCTTAAAGAATATATATACTTTTTCAAATATGAGATTACATATACAATTCTTTGTATATGCATGGAGTTCGTTAAGACCAAATTCCCATACTAATAAAGCGAAAGTTTATTAAGGTACACTTTTTTTTTTTACTCAATTTAAAAGTCCAAGAGACAAACTTCAATTCCGTGCAATTCTGCCATAGTAGCCATCAACTTGTAACCCAATGAATCCGTTCTATTCGGAGTGAACGCAGTACAAATTAAAACGAAAACAGCGTTTTCATGCCCAGACTTTTATATAAAGTGGAGGAAGGATTATTAGGAAGTCAACCATCTCTTGCAACCTCCCTATTCGATTACTAAAAATAATCTTCACAATCTATTTAACGTTTTCTCTTGTAATCATAAATTCTCAACCACGTTTAGAATCATTCAAATCATCGAGAATACGTTGTCTTTAGCGCAGGAAAATTTCCATAAAACTTTTCAAGCCCATGTTACAATTGTTTTTAATTAACATCCAATATATAGGTATGTATATATATATATATATGTATATCAGAATTAGTTTTATGTAACCACACAATTACACCTATTTTATTTAACCAAGTCTAGCTATGTCGGGGATAGCCATCCTGCCGGCTAGTCTCCCTTCGGCCCCAAAAAAAAAGTTTGTGGGAGATATGTGTACATATATATATATATATGTATATATAAATTCGTGTAATTGTGTGGTTACGTAAAACTAAATCTGATAGACACACACGCCTGGTTACACAAAATGTGGCTCACCAACCTAGCCCCACAGCACCAACATACTGTGGTTACATAAAAGTCGTATATTTCTTTTGAATTTTTAATGTGAATAAAAAATGAATTGATAAGTACGAGGGTTGAAAAACAGCCCACGTAGGAACCGAATCCCCGACCTCCGCTTCAACATCATGGCACGCTAAACTCCAAAGCGAACGGATCATACGCAACGCCTATGATTATGAAATAAAATATTTATAATAATCTACACTGTAATAAGCAGTCACTTCACATAAGTATACATGTATGTATGTACATATTTATACATTTATATAATAATCTATGCTGTATTAATCATTTCGTAATTTTCAAGAATTTCATAGCTTTTTTTTTATTGTATGACCAATCACTTAGCCAATGTCCGCTACACGTGCAACATGGTATCGCTTGGAAGGAAATGGATGCGTGCCCAATCAGTATATTCTTATCGATTGAGCACTCACTATAATTGCGACCCGAGGTAAAATTAGGATTAAATGATAAATATGTTGAAAAAACTTTCATATATTAATCGCAAGCCCTACAAATGGCCCATTAGCTCAGTTAGTTCGAGCATCGTTCAATTGAGGCAGAGTTCGTGCGATTCCCGCATGGACCGTCTCATCACTTTATCACTTCAAATTGCTTGAGTCATTTTTAATTTATGTTCTCTTGATTCCAATTCATATTTACAATGCGGGCATAATTGGTCCGCCTATGAAAGAAAATTATTATTTTCCATAAGATAGTGTAAGCGGGAATCTCGCTACAAGACATGGAAAAAGAACCGACAAGAGGAAAACGTCTACTCTTCATCCAAGATTCCCGCTGTTATCTCTTGTAATGCCATCTAAACTCATCCTAACCAAAATCAATCTTACTTTACTCCGTAAAATATTAACATTCATTCTTATGTTTCATATGTCTCTTTGTTTTCGACAGAGAAGTTTTGCCATAATACTATTCACTAAGTCACTAAAATTGTGATAATTGGTGAAAAGGCCCTGTCACCTTTTGAAAATTCTTAAAGCTTATAAAAATGTTTGCAAGGGTGTGCAGTTATATTTAAATATAACTAGCAAAGACACAACCCAAAATTTCTTTACAGAGCTCTGTTTA
The DNA here is from genome assembly GCA_000688715.1 of Glossina pallidipes. Lineage (NCBI taxonomy): Eukaryota > Metazoa > Arthropoda > Insecta > Diptera > Glossinidae > Glossina > Glossina pallidipes. Next base: position 584,387 of record KK499785.1, read on the forward strand.
GCCCTTAACAGAATTCCACAAAACGAAGTCTCGTAGGGATTTAAGTCAAAATTCAGTTAAAATAAAACTTTTGGAAAATTTTTTATAAATATATATAATATATATATATAATAATAATATTTGAAAAGTCCGTATTTTTACATTATGTCATAAGTGAGGTTGATAAAGCGAAAGTTTGCTTAGCTACTGTGGGCAAACCATATCCTGTGAAAAAATGAAACTAGCGCAGGGTAAATCCTTTATCAATAACCTTTCCAGCGGTATGCAAGTTATATTAAGTTTTGCTCGGAGAATTTTTTATGGGACTTTGAAAATTTCCGTACATCCAGATGAATGCAGCGCTGCGCTTAGATGAACGCAGCGCTGCACCTAGCTGAATGCACTTAAATGAATGCAGCGCTGCAGTTAGATGAACACAGCGCTGCAGTTAGATGAACGCAGCNTTAGATGAACGCAGCGCTGCACCTAGCTGAATGCAGTGCTGCACTTAGATGAACAGAGCGCTGCATCTAGCTGAATGCAGTGCTGCACTTACATGAATACAGCGCTGCAGTTAGATGAACGCAGCGCTGCACCTAGCTGAATGCAGTGCTGCACTTAAGTGAATACAGCGCTGCACTTACATGAACGGAGCGCTGCACCTAGCTGAATGCAGTGCTGCACTTACATGAACGCAGCGCTGCACTTAAGTGAATGCAGCGCTGCACATAGCTGAATGCAGCGCTGCACTTAAGTGAATGCAGCGCTGCACTTACATGAATGCAGCGCTGCAGTTAGATGATCGCAGCGCTGCACCTAGCTGAATGCAGCGCTGCACTTAAGTGAATGCAGCGCTGCACTTACATGAACGCTATTAATAGGGGATCCATGTTGTGCTAGTTTCATTTTTTCGCAGGACATGGTTTGCCCACAGTAGCTAAGCAAATTTTCGCTTTATCAACCTCATTTATGACATAGTGTTACAATACTGACTTTTCAAATATTAATTAATTTACATAAATGCATGTTTTGTTTATTATATTTTGTAAAAAAATTCTCCGAAAGTTTTATTTTAACTGAATTTTGACTTTTTTTTTTTTGTGAGGGAAAATGGATTAGGCCTGTATGTATCGATTTAGACCCATAATCCAGTAACGTTAAAAAAGACGCGTAGGTGCTATGAATTCGATGTTATGGTGCGTGTGTAACACGTTTTTTAGAGTGATTTTTTAGTTTAAAAACTTTTGATGATGCTGATGCTTGATGAACGTGCGACGTTATGCACCGCAATCATTCCCAAAATTTTTAGTTTAGTATAGTTGGTTGGTATTCCGGCAGAGACTGCCCGAGAAATAGAAGTATAGGCGATCTGTGTAGGTAGACTGAGTTATGAGTATAAAAAGTTTAAAAAGAAAAATCAGCTAATTTTATGAAAGCAGTCAGTTGCTTCAAATGCCTAAAGTTTCCAGCACGAAAAATTTCGTATAAGTTGTTGTACAGGCTGAATTTAGACTTAAATCCCTTCGAGACTTCGTTCTATAGATTTCTGTTAAGGGCTTAACAGAGCTCTGTAAAGAAATTTCGGTTTGTGTCTTTGCTAGTTATATTTAAATATAACTTCACACCCTTAATGTTTTTATACCGTACACTAGTTACACTACAAGGGTATTTTAAGTTTACGCGGATGTATGCAACACCCAGAGGGACTTGAGTTAAATCTAGCATTTATTACACCGATCAATTCAGAATCACTTTCTGCATAGCTCTAATCTTGCCTGTCTGTCTGTACGTCTTATATATATATAACTGTATTAAACAAAATGGTGTAAGATCGTCGATGATGGACTGTGTCCCACTGTGGGGTTTTTATTTGTTTTCACATATTCTAAAATGTGTTCTCTCCTTGATCTTTTTTACCTTACCGCTACTGTAACAATGCAGTTTTCTCAACGTTACGGATTTGAATTAATTTCTTTCTTTATTTTGTTTGTTTTTTTTTTCTTTGGAAAAAATGTCCGACGATCGGCCGCAGAATTGAAGAACGTTAATGTATTTTAAAAAAATCTTATGAGCTTCATTGACGTATATACATGAAGTTGCAAGCAAAATTTCATCGTCATCGAGTAAGTGTGAAAAACGTTGTTTCAATAAGAACATCAAAATTGAAATTCCAAAGCATGCTTCGTTTTCGTTCCTACTGTTGTCTTCGAACATCTGTACACGCGTATAAACATTTTTTGATTCACCAATTGCCAAATGATCCAGTGCATCCAGCGCGTTCTAGGACTATGCTCGGAAAATCCACTGTTTAGACTATTTGGTTTCGGCCTCCTCTCAACCAATCTTTCACTCTTTCTTTAGAACCGATAAGAAAAGTCGAAATTTGTTGTTACAAACAGATTATTCTTAATAAAATTCTATATGATTTGATTGATTGCGGCAACAATAGCCGACTAATAATAGCGTATTATTTGTATTAGCTGCCATCGTGTTAATTATTCGTTGTCATTTTCTCGTTATTCATTATATTTTATCCACCGTTGACACTGATTTTTTCTCTCTAACGATCTATTACACTGAGTCAATTAACAATGCAATCAGCCAGCAATTATATGATAAGCTATCAGTTTTTCATTATTTTATTAATCAATATAATCACGAATTACTTTGCTCGCTGCTACTTTTCTCTTGTAAGTTTTTGCTGAATAGGTAGAGTTATTTTGTTCCTCACGTTGTCAGCCTTCAGAAAAATTTATCATGCCCACGCATACTTTTCCATAATTTTTGAATATTTACAGGAATCAGACTTAATTTAGTTATCCGCGTGTTTTTAAGCGTCCTTCAACCCGATCAACTAGACTGACTGTTAATTGTTACTACATATCGGCCAATGTATGCCATACACGGATGAACGTGAAATAGATCCAATTATTAATATATTTATATATTTATATTTTTATTATACCGATCTGAATCGATTCAGAATCACTTTCTGAACGTCTTGTCTGGCCGTCTGGGCGTCTGTTTGTCTTGCTTTCTTATTGTAACGACAAACGCTGACGAAAATGACTCTGGTCGGACCACTTGTTCGAGCATTCCCCACATAAAGACTTATTTTGAAAAGTCGTTATATGAATAACGAATAGTCAACGAAGTGGTGTTAGAGTATTTAATGATGGGCCGTGTCGCACTCTAGCATTTTTACTTGTTTTTTTTCTTTTTCTGCTTTATCTTTATATTGGCAGTTTTCGATTTTTTTACCTATCGCAAGAAAAATTAAAAAAGCAATATCTTGATCAGATATGAATTTCAAATTTATTACTAATATTTCTCTTCAACTTTTGCTAGTAATCTATTAACCAAACTTCATAACCTAAAAAGATTTAATTGTGAAATTTTAACTTTTACACGTTTTAATTAAAACCTTTATAAACGTAGAAGTTTTTAATTGCAAGCAATAAAAATATGTTCCTTCGAGCATTATAAATCAAGAAAAAAATAAAAATAAAATAAATCTAAAAAAGAAAGCAAACGAAACGGGTTACATGATATACGAGACTATGTGCACCGCTGTGATCAAAAAATAAAGTGAATTTATAAAATCGACAAATTTTCATTAATTCGTTCACAATGCTATCTATCATCGTCTTCATCCGCAGTCATAAAATTCCAATTGTATTCACTACCTAGCAGTTTGGCCCGCCGGAAGAGATTCATTTTTGAACCACTTTGGCATAGTTTTTTCAATCTTGATTCGCTTTTGGCACGATATTTGCTCGATTGATCGATTATGCCGAGATCGTATACATAGATCCAAGTCCCATCTTCGGTAATCATGCTTTTTATGACGTCCTATACATAGTAGACATAGTAAAAGTTGAAAAACTCAATTTTTGTATGTTTGCAAAAAACACCTGTAACTCGACAGCAGGTCAATATATTGTCGTGAAACTTGACGTAGATATCAGAGACGATAGTGTCAACATACAAAAGGTAAAAATAGTTTCATGATTTCATAGAGAAGAGCCAAGAAGTTGAAATGAAAAGTTCACCTTATTTTTTGGTCACAATATTAAACGTGTTTAAGTGAGAGAACATGTACGCGTGTTAGTAGTTATTATGTTGTTGTATGTACATAAAAATATCTCTGTTATTAATTGCCTTTCCATATTCTATGACATAGCACGTAACAAACAAAAGTAATAAAATAATTTTATTGCGCTCTTTTTATTGTCGATGAGCGGGAAAAATTTATCTCAAACGTAGCGCATGATAATGCTGATGATGGACGGATGAAACGAAATGCGGTTCTTAAAAACAAAAACAAATTTTGAAATTAATTTACAAAACGAATCATTTTCATTTAAATTTTTACCATTTTTTGAATATCGTTTGTATTTTAAAATAACAACAACATCCAATCATTTCGATGGACTGACTAACCGTCAATTTTGTTTCATTTGCATGCATTCTTCTCTTTTCTACAATGTATTGATTACATTTGTATATGTAAATGTGCATTGATATCACTATTAATGAAAAATAAATTCTTTTTTAAATTTCTTTTCTATATATATATATGTATATGTATATGTATGTATATATGTAATACAGTTTGTAGTAAACAGTAACTGGTCTTGATTATAATTGTGCGTTATTTTACTGCAACATCCGACATTGTTATATTATGGTCCTATTACTTAGTGCTCTCAATGATAATAAAGCAAATAAATGTTCGCATTAAATTAGATGAAGTATAAGTGGAATAAAGGAAGATACAAACACACGAACGCAACAATGTACAATCGCTTAAAAAAAGGAAAAATTTAAATTTCAACTGAATAAATATTTTCAAATGCGCAAAGTTGCAAAATGCACAGATATATATATACACACACACACACACACACTCATACACATATGGCTAACAGACAAAAATGTACAAAAGTATTACACGTATGGAAAAAGAAACAATATACATACGTAGACGAGTACATATATTGTATTGGGCAAAAAAAAAAAAAAAAACACAAAAAAGAAACCAAAAGTGAATCGGTTTAAAGCTAAATGAACGAAGGACATGCATCCCCACTTAATTGCAATAATGGTCTTATATTTGACGTTAAATAAATATTTCACATAATGAACAAAAAAAGAAAAAGGAAAAGGAAAATAGCATGAAAATGTTTTCAATAAATGTCTCATTGTCTGTCATGCAACGCTTAGCATTATAAACAATTTTAAAAACGACGACACAAACTCACACTAAGTTATCATTAATTTTGCTTATTCGAAAAACACAACTGAAAACACTACGAGGTAAGTTGTAAAACTTTGGTTGCCCTTTTATTTTTCTCGAAAAATGTTTATTTATTCATCGCCCCCCTCAAAATAATCCCCCGAAACACTTCTGATATACGCTTTTTGGTATGGCCTTAAGCTCTTCACGCGATCTTAATTTTTGTCTTAATAGTGCCGTCCTTTGGATTTGGCGAACAGGAAAAAATCACAAGGGCCAAGTTCGGTGAATACGATGGCTGACGCATGATTACGGTATTGTTTTTTAATAAGCAATGACATATGAGCTGGCGTATTGGCGTGGTGCAATATCCGTGGCTGTTTGTTCCACAATTCCGGGCCTATCTTTCGTTTTGCTTCACGCAAACGATGCATAAGCTCAACGTAATATTCCTTATTGACCGAACTCACGATATTTTCGAAGAAAGCAATGAGCAAAACCTTCACATTTGACCCAACTTGGCATGCTTTTACCGATCTTGGCTATTCTGCCCGCATCCACTGGGGTGATTAGGTTTTGGTTTCGACGTCATAATCATATACCCATGTCTCGTCACTTTCGAGCAAATCTGGATCGCTGTTGACGTTATTCAATATGGAGATATTTATCGTTTACAGTCTTCTGTTTACAGTGGTCTCTTCAAAGATTTGAGGGACACTACGTGCGATCCCAAGTCTGCGTACAATTATTAAATACTAACTGCCAAAGGAAATAATACTTCGACTAGCTTTCCCTGTCAATTCAAAGAAAAACAACAATTAGTATAACGTCGACTTTTCTTTATAACACGCTCCAAGGTCACCATAGAAAATAGTTTTGATTGGCGCTGCTTTCGATCTTCTACGCATCTGAATACTTCTGAAAATCTCAGAAATGCCAAAATGCATCGTTTTAGTAAAAATCTGCGGACTATTGGATATAACAACAAAACATTTCGCCTAAATATTTACGAAAGTTTTTAGAAGGATAATCTTGATTGTTTTACTGACATATTATTTTCGAAAAAAAAAAAAAAATGTGAAAGAAATATTCACATAATCGTACAAACTGTTAGAACAATTTTGGAAAATTGGACACCTGTAGCATACATTATCAAAGCAAGTAAACGCACTACAGTGCATCGTAGCCTACTATTAAATTCCTTACACTACCTTAGAGTTGACCACATATCGACTTTCCCAAAAAAGAGCATTGCATACGAAGTGGTTGAATACCAACTGTTTTCAATCGCGATTGTTTTTGGGCCAAAACATGCCAGTGTATCGAATTTCATGAAAATATCAAAAAATGGTAGGTTCTCGGTTGAATACAAGAAAATCAGACGGACCGACGAACGGACTGGTAGACAGACGAACAGACGATGAGACGAAAATACGGACGGTTGGACAAATGGGCAAAGGTACAGACGGATGAACTGACAAGGTTATATTTTATGATAAGAGGTGGAACGATTTCAAGTCCTTCTAAATGTTGCATACATCCGCATAAATTTAATATAGTGATATAGTGTATAAAAACCTACAACCGCCTGATATATTCAAAGTTCTGAACTTCACATCATACGTGATGCTTTCTGAATGGCGTAAATCAATCGTCTATAATGATGTATAATGAACACAAAAAGACCACACACCAAAAAGACGAATACTTGGATATATATGAAAAGTATAGATTTTGATCTTATTATTATTCTTATTATAGTTTGTCTTGGTTAATTAAGTCAATTCTTCGAGTAAAAGAAAAAAATTTGAGTCCAAGCAACATAGGCTACAGGCTCTATTTTAGAAAAGAATATTTGATATTGAGCTTAGTGGTTTTAATAAAGCAACATATTAAATTTATATATATATATATATATATATATATATATATATATATATATATATATGTGGTTACTGTGGCTGATTTTGGGTTTTTCATAGAATTAGTTATACCGAATGCGATTCTTCTAATAAGAAAAGAGTTTGAACTGACAAAAAGCACGCGCTTTGTTGCAAGAATTTGTCCACAATTCCAGATTGGAAAAGAAGACATCTGAAGGATCCATTCGTATCTTGCAATTATATGATCATAGCGCATTATCGCATATGCAATGATCTTGATTCTGTTAATATTTGCCAGATATGACGATGTGACTACGTGATGGCTAACAGAACAGTAGTGTTGATGAAATTATTGTAGATTCATTTTCATAATTTTCCCTGTAATTTTCTCTCCATCGTATCTTTGAAGGTTCACCGTCGATAACTGGAATTGCAGAAGTAGCAGACTTCACCGCTCGATCGACTTGTCCATTTCCCAACTAACCGATATGATTGCGCGCTCAAAGCATTGCAATCTTATCACCGCCTGTTGCGATTGTGTTGCTTTGAAATTATCTTCAAATAACAAATTAAATTTTTTTTATTCGTCTCGGACATTTACTTCATATAATTTCTTGCTTTGCGTACACTAATGTAGATTGAAATCTCATGTCCCAATACTGGACCCTTTTCCCTTCGTTTTCGATCTTTAAAGAGTAACAAAGCGAAAAGCTGCATGTAATAGGAGTGAAGCAATTTTGTGGATAACGTGGGCTTGTTGGTTACAAAACAAATGAAAAATTTCGCTCCACTCGCATGCTCATGGTATGGTAAAGAAAATTCATATCAAAATTGATAATAAAAAGTGCATAAAGGGAATAAATAACTTCACGAAGAACCGGTTCGAAATAACAAAAATAATAAACGATAACAAATCACGAAGGATAGATAAAATATAATTTACAACAAATAATAGAAAAGTTTAATGAACTCAGCAGACACATTCAGTTGTCGGTTACAATTTGTCTCTCAAGTGCAATTAGCGAAAAATTAATACCAATTAGGTGAGAGAAAGACTGGCTTCAACAAATGTTTACAGTCACGTAGCTTGGGTGGTAGTGAGATCTTATTATCAGGGCACACTCGTTAGATGATTGAAATAAAAATTGTTCCGATATTTGCGCAGAGATTTTTCAAAATCGGCCAGAACTCTGAACAAATTCGCATAATTCACAACATGACTTCGATCAAGGCGAGTACGCTTCGTAGGTTTGTGAAAAAACTCGTCACAGTTTGCGGTGAAACTGCTTTTACCAAAACGCTTGAGACTTGAACACTTACCAACGAGCCGCATACATTCGCAATTCACATAGACTTAGTTGAAATTCATTTTGCGAATTTATCTGCAAATCGTTTTGTCTGGGTAGGGATGTTATCTGCTGATGCTGATCCGTAACTTGTTAGATGAAAATCATGATAACATTATTTCAGTTAGTATAAATTAATGGTTAGCTCGTACAATTACAAATATAGGCGAACTGTTAAACAAATAACATTCGATACGATATCCGTCATTTTTGATACAATTTCGAAACGAATGCTTTACATAAAATTTTAACACAAAAATATTGTGTAAACATTTTACTTTACATAACCTTTCTTTGGCAACAAATTGTTACTCTGTTATGCCATCGTAAATATTTACTTTTGTCCTGTTTAAATAGAACCCTATACGATGAGTGCCACTGCTTAAAGGCTCAAACATATTCTCACTATTTACTTTGTTCTCTTCTCAACTGTTTATTTAGAGACCAATTTACCATATTTTATATGGTACGAGCGTTTTATTTAAATTACCATACCATACGTACATACGTACATGCTGTGTATGGTATCACGTTAGTCTCTTTGCCGCTATACTCCATTCATTCTAAATAATATTTGTTACGTAGAAGAGATATGCCGAGTTGCATATATATGTATATTTTTTTGATTTTAATTTTATAAAAAAAAAAAATAAAAAAAAATGAATGAAAAAGAATTAATAAAATTATAGTTTTTACAGTTATTTTAGAAAAGTAAATAAAAATTTAGCACAGAATCGCTTCAGGAAAACAATGCAAATTTGTCAGTGTGTGAGTATATGGTTTAGTTTGTGCATCAACCTTAGGACCAAAAATAACAATTTCCGCTCTAATAAGCATTTCTGCTTGGCAAAGCATTTTACGCTATATATAAAATGAGACATTGTTAGTTAATAGCTGAATATTTATAAAACACAATACAAAAAGTAAGTGTTTCTGAAAATAGTTGAATGGATTCCTTTAATCTATTTTAAATGTTAATAACTTTAATTTTATTTTCTAACGCAGAAAGAAATAGAGCAGTGACAAGTCTGCCCACACAAAAGCTCATGCTAAGAACTAATGTGAATAATCGCGTGTATTTATTTTGCCTCCCATAGCGATTCGAACAACTTAAACTTTGCTTAAGGTTAATCTGTTCATGGCCTATATCACTTTTTATTATTCGGAAAGCGATTCAGAATCGAATTAAGCTTATCCGCCCATCTGTCCGCCTGACGTTTGTACACGTACGTTTTACGTTCCACCCACAACTTAGCTATTTTAGAGATATATCTATGAAATTTGGTGTACTGACGTGTTTTTGCCCAAGGGTTAGTCTACTACTACTACTACGACTACTCCCCATTTAACACCTCATTTTCATAAATCGTTATATAAAAAAATATTCGAATTTTTAGAATTACGGGATAAAAATCGCTACTATTTAGACGTTGGAAAGCGGTGGTAAAAATTTAGGATCGGATGATGCAAGTTTGTGAAGTCCTTTCTCCTACATGGCAAAAGTACCTAATTTTGATTATTCCTTGATGCAAATTCATTCGTAAATAATAATAATTTGACATAAACAATAAAAAATCTTACAAAATTTGAACAACGTAGATCTATTTTGCGAATCTCGTATAAATGTCTTAATAAAAAATGTCCAAAACGGGTTCGTAAAAGTAATTTTATATAAAAATTTGGATCAAATAGGTCTTTTGCTTCAATCTAACCATACATAGGGATTCTCATGAAAGCAAATATTTCTATGGTAGCAAATTCGAACTTCTAGTTTTTTATGGATGGATGGAGTTTGCTAAATTTGAATTTCAGCGGAACTACGCGCCATACCGCACGTCGAACAATCACTTTATTATTAGATGATAAAGTTTAAATGATTTCTAATGTATGACTTTGTAGGCTATAACACCTTTGAACTATTTCTTGTGAGGTTTTTTGAAATCTTGGGTGGACAGAGTCTCTTCATTCGTTAAACACAAATATTGAACTCCCTAATGGTGAAATGAAGCCAGATTTAATGAACAAAGCGCTCAATAATTAAGTACATGGAGTTCGTGTCTACAAGTAATGGCACATATGCCCATTTGATCGATATTTCATGTAATAGATCTACCGGAAATTTCTCTTCGTTCCGATTATAACAAGTTTCGAAAATTATGCGCATATTCATTGGACACATAGTTGGCTCTCTCTCTTTCTGTGACTGAGTGTGTACACACTGACCCAGAAAGTGACCTATGTCAGTAATAAATGAGACATGGTCGTCTAGCCATGGCTGCTGATAAAGTTCATCTACGCCACTGTATTTTGTACGAAAGCGTTTGGCAAATTTATAGTTTCGAATGGAACATGCAGGAGATGGTTCCAAAATTCTCAAATACTTGATTTCCATCTTTCTAATAAGTCACGCTTTGATTGACGACGATATTGTCAAGATCATGTTAGAGCAAAATCCTTTTCTAACAACATCGGAGATTGAAGAAAGGCTTGATTCAGCCCAACAAACCATTTTGAACCATATTCGGAAGCTAGGGTTCTAAAAACAAACTGCATTATCTGGTAGATCTAACATTTGTAACGGTATCGAATATACTACAGAAAAAAAAAATGCTTTCCTGCTGCCCTTAATTCTCTTAATGTTTCTTTTTTTCTTCTTTAAATAAATCGCGTCGATGTAGTTGAAAAACCCTGTAGCTTTAATTTAAGCAGTAATGAGTTCACCGAATCCGAAACAATTTGTGCACTTGCAAACCGTTTAACTACATATAACTGATTTATCCTTATTTACTAGAAAAGCACCGCGGATAAGTTTTCTTAAATTTTTCTATAAAATTATACTTGGTAGTGACCGATTATCGATTTTTGGCAAACAGATTTAAACTCTTATAAAGATTTTCGTAAAAACAGAGCAACTGAAGACAGTTTTTCTTTTTTTTTTTTTTTTTTTTTTTATTATAAACGGCATCACTTACAACAGAGTTACAAAAATTAATCCAATCAAAACTAAAAACAACATTTCTTTACTAAAAAGGATGAATGCGAGAGAGATCGCATTATTCCACTAAAGCCCCCATATTTGAAACAATATTGATCCAACAGCTGATCGCTGTGTTCAAAAAACGCCGATAGATGACTCGGTCTTCATGGCCTTCATAGATTTTTAATTTTGACGGTCGTGTACTCAGCTTGACCAAGTCATAGCAGTTTATTATAATTTTTACTTAACAAAAGTTTTCAATATTTTACTATCGAAAGTTTTTTATTAAAGTAATGTTGCGCACAATTATTTATGAAGTTGTATAGGTGCAGAATATTTCCCTTCCCTTTCTACATTTTGTTGTAGAAGGGAAAACTTTGTTAAGAAGACTAAAAACGAAAGTTAGTTTAAAAAGAAGAAAAATAGAAACCTTGAGAAGCCAAAAAAAAAAAAAAAAAAAAAAAAGAAGCAAAACATTTCCTTTATTAAAGTTGTAAAAGAAGAAGAAAGATGTTCTTCTACACTTAGCCGGCCATCATTTAATAGTTTAATTTTTATTTAATTTTAATTTTATCTAAAAGAAAAAATTTCATTAATTTTTTGTTCAATTTTACTTTAATTTCATACGAACTGAAAATCTATAACTATTTGCTTTTCCGCAGATTTAATATGTATTCGATATTATATTTAACTTTTTCTTTCTTTGCCTGACTAAAGGCTTTCAAAGCACTGGAGCACACGAATATTGTCTCCATCGCGAAAAAATTACATTTAAATTTGAAGATATTTAATGCCTTGACTGCGTTGAATGTCTTGACCATAGGAAAGGGCAATTTTCATAAGCTACTAACACACTATTACCAACAAATGAATCTTAATTACGATACCCATTGTGCTCATTTTATTTGCGCTTCTCAAGGGAGCGATATTGCCTCGCATTCATATCACTCACACATCAACGATCTACGAAAACCCCATAACGTTTTAATTATCAATACCGCCTGTAGAAGGAAACTTAACAATGTTCGTTGTCAAGTTAAAATATTGATTCAACGTCGCCGCGCTTTAATTGCGACCGTAAGGCAATCCTTGCAACAATAACTTATGTATTAAGAAATAAATTCATTCTAACGTTTATTAACCACAACAACAACGTATCATTAATCATTTGAAAGTTTTCTTCTTCTTTTTGTATGTGTCAAAATTATTTCAATTCGACCCCGTTTTTCAATTACGCAACAAACATAGCAACGTTACTCTTTACCATTATGCCTTACATTATGACCACCTCTAAAGTATGGGAGAGGAGACTGGAAGTGTCTTTCCACTTGTGACACCCAATGCGATGCATCAGTAGTATCATTAAACCTTTTGATCAGTGTAAGATTCATACACATGTTGTTTATTTTTCGTTAAAGAAATTTGAAAATTAGTGTGATTCGTTTATTGCCGCGCCCGCAATAAGCAAATTCCTTAATCCACACCAAAATATATGAAACCTACATAAAATGTAACAGTCTCTACCAACACACTTAAACCCGACAAAAAGTTTATTTTATAGCTTATAGCTTAGTCTCCTTTATAAGTAGAGACGTAATCATAGAGTGCGCCATAAACAAAAAAAAAAAAAAAACATTCTTTTCTTGTCCGACGTAAGAATGTTCCAGGCGATCATATGTCAAATTTCATGACATTAACTAAATACTTGTTTGACAGCCACAGAAATTAATTATTAAGTTATTTTTTTCATTATGAACGAAAGTGAATTCCATCTTTTGAATGGATATGATTTTTTTGACAGATAAAACAAATTAAATTCGTCGGATGCAATGGTGAAATCACGGATATGATGCAAACACAAGCGATGTATGTATGATGTGCAGTTTCCCCAATTGAGATTACAACACAATTGAAACAATCTATGATATGATAGTAGACGGCGCCAAGTTTTAAGTGAATGATCAGTTACAAGATCAGAAACGATTAAAATAACCCCTGATATGATATTTAACGACCGCAAACGATGTTCCTGTTGCCACCTACAGATCTTTTATGAACATCTTTTTACGCTTAGTGTGAGATTGCTGCCGCGCTTGTTCACAATCGACCAAAAACGCATTCGCATAACCAATTTTTTTTTCGGGGTTTTCTCGGCTGAAACCCGTTTAACATAATTGCCAGTCTATACGATAGTCGATTTTACTTTGGTTGTATAATAGGTTCCACATGAATATGTTCATATGATTCAAAAAGTTATTTTATTTTTATACCCACCACTGAAGGAAGGGCATATTTTCGTTGACCATTTTGTTTTTCGTCGTTTCTTTTTCCATCACGTATGTAACATCCGAGAGAAAGCTTCAGAGTCCACATAAAGTATATAGATTCTTGATCAGCGTGAAATTTTGAATTAATTCAGCTATGTCTGTCCGTCTGTGTGGTTATGTGGTATTTGTTGTTGGTGCTCCCCTGGTCGTAAAAAATGAAGATATCGACTTTAAATTTGGTAGAAACATTGCCCGAAGTTTTTGCACGGAGATTGGTATTGAAAATGGCCAAATTGGTTAGAGCGGAAGCCCTAACCTTCACAAAAATTTGTGAGCTTTTGCTCGTTATTTACACATTATAAAGATGAGAAGGATGAAATTGTCACACGTGTACTTTACGATGCACACTGCTCTTTACGTCCAAAAATAGCAGTATATATATATATATATAGAGCAATGCGGGCCATGCCCACACAAAGTTACAAGCGATTAAAGTATCCCCCTTTTATATTTTTAGGATTTCATTTAGAATCATGATAAAGAGAGCCAATAATTATCGAATGTAACAAACCAGATTTCAAAGCTACGTTATCCGATCGATGGCTTACATAATAGCAGTTGTCGCAAATCATATACTTCCCATATGTACCTGGGAATATACGTATATATATATATATATATATACATATATATATATATATATAAGTACACACACATGTACATGTGTATATATATATATATGTTTCTTAAATTTCAATTCTCTTTCCATTACATTTCCATTTATTTAATTGAAAATATTTACTTCGTTATGAAAGAAAGTTTAAAATAATAAATAAAAATGGATGCGTATCGCTAAACTAAATAACATTTATAAAGTTTAGAATTTTCTGCATCTATTCAAGTGCATTGAGCTACACAGCAACTGAAAATGTCAGTTACCCAAACTCTACGTTTTACATGTTAATCATAAAGCAATGGGTAACGCAAAATATGTATTACACCTAACTATAAATAACTTTTATTATCTACTAGCCAGAGAATATTTACTTCAAGTTTGAAGTTTCTTGATTATATTTTCCGTTCATTAGAATATAGAAATGTTTCCCTTTATGTTGAAAGATGAAACAATTTTTAATGAATCTAAATCATATGCAAAGTGAAATTGCCCGTAGTATGAAGAAACGAAATATCTACGACGGCATAAAAAGTCCAACTTCACCTTTTTGCTAAGCATAATAACAATGAGCGATACGCTTATCTATTCCGAAAGTACGAAATTGAAGAGAGTAACAAATCAGCAAAATTGTGTATGTATGCATGTATGTGTGTATGCATATGTTTGTGTGCTTGTATTTATATGTTTGTGTGTGTATGTATGTGTTTGTGTTTATTTATGTGCGTGTGTGTGTGTGTGTGTGTGTGTGTGTGTGTATTTATGTATGTATGTATGCATGCATGTACATACTCGTACCTTAATCTGTTAAATGAACGCTGTCAACGCATAGTTATGCCTGCGGTACTTTATGTTAATTTTCTCAATTTCTCAGGTGGAAAATTGATTTTTTTTTTTTTTTTTTTATATATTCACAAGTAATTATTTTACACTTTGAATTCTAAATATAATAAAATATAAAATAATTTTATATAAAAGTGTATTCGCCCTATGGCGTTTGTTGGTTACCTTAACAGCTCAGTTAAATAATATGAAAAGTTGTTCAGTTAGGATACAAGTGCGCTAATCTAAAAAGAATGCCAAAAGTGCTTATCAATTACTTTACAAGACATTTTGCATTTCAAGCGCCACAAATTTCAATAGACTTAGCAATCACATGCCTCTGCTTCACTCTATGCCCCCTTCCCTATAGGCTTTACAAAAAATCTTTAAAATTTTTGAATTTGAGATGGAAGGCTTGAGCTTGACATATAGATTTGTTAATTGAATTCCATAGAGCAATTTTTCAAATAAACTGGATAAACCCTCAGTCAAGTGTGACAAAGTCCAGAATTGAAGAAAGAAACAAAAAAAAAGAAAGAAAGTTTTGTGACAAGGCGACTATAGTGTTCGTTCCCTTTAGTTGCATCAATTATACCAAAAAAACTCGTTCACGCAAAACATTTTCATCATATCATCTTGAGTTCGCATCATTTTCATCGTAAAATTTTTAATAGTTTTTAGGGCATAAGTGCGCGATCGAAAAGAGCTATTTGTATATGACAGCGATGAACTCAACACTACCGCACGGGTTAACGGAACGTATGAATCATCCGATTTCATGTAAAAATTTAAAAAAGATTTGGATGCGTCTTCATATTATATGTAACTAATCAGTCATTAAAACGAATCCCGAAAGAACGGCTCGAAGAATTTAATCGCGATGCTTCAAAAACCACTTGCAACATTGTCAGTGCGCTACATGCAGTTGGCTACATGAGTGAGAGCCAAAGAAAAAAAAAAGAAATTATACCTATTTTTGAAAAAACATCCCCTAATAGTAATTGTGCAAGTAGTTATTTGTCAGAATTCTTCAGAGTAATGAGAAAAAAGACAAGGAAAACTATTAGAATGGATCACGGCCTGCCGCTACATATCCTACAGTTATTCGTATGACGACTTTTCAAAATAAGGCATTATATGGAAATGGTCGAAAAAGTGACCCGTTCTGGGCCATTTTCAATAGCATTCGTCCATGCGTCAAAACTTGTCACTGTACCGAATTTCATCAAAATATCTTAAAAATTGCGACCTGTAGCTTGAACACAAATTGACAGAACACACATCAGACAGACAGAGCAGGCTTAGATCAAGTTAGATTATGATTCTGAATCGATCTGATCCGTCTGGTAAAAGATGGGTTTATGTTAAGCGATTCTGCGTGTTACATACAACGGCACAAACTTAATATAATCTGATGTAGGGACTAAGAATATATTATAAAACATTGCAATATGATATTAAAATTTGAAAATTATTTCAAAAAAATCAATCATACCAACCACCTACTCTCAGTGATATAATAAAATATATATGTTTATGTGTAGATAATCAAATATGAAATGAAAAGCCTTCGCGTATACCGATAATGAAAACAAATAATGAAAATGGAAGGAAATCATTTTCCTTAAATATATATAACAATAAACATTTAAAGCAAGATTTAAGCAAAAACTTATAAAGACTCAACAGATGAGCAATAACTCAATGGCGACGAGCAACAATTAACGCTTGCGCTTTAAAGCGCACTCTCAAAATCTCTCTTAGAATATAGAGAAGAGAGTATTCTTTCAATGCAAAGATAAACAAAAATTTCATGTCAGGTGTTCATTTCAAATTTACATCCATGTGATTATACATGTATTACGTGTATGCGGTTATTATATTATATAGAACAGAATATAATGGAGCTAAAGCAACACAAGCCTAAACTACATAATATACTATTCTCAGAGGCATTGACATTGTCGAGCAAAATAATTGTGTTAAAATTATGTTCACATTTTCCCCGTCCACTTTTTCTTTTCTTTTCACCATAATTTCCCTTTCCCTACCGGCGCGGCGCTGTTATGTAAGCTAACCAGAAATTGAGTGAGAAAACAAATGTATGTAATGAATGTATATATATACATATATATATATATATATATAAAAAAATCTTATTGTTATTTAAGTTTCAAATAAATAGTAACAATAATGACATACAAACATATAGGATAAACAGCATAAATAAATAAATAATAGATAATGGTTTTGCAAGATTTTGAACTTTTACCGAAAAGACAAGTGCAGTCATTGCATTGATTTTGAATTTCATAAACTTTATTCAACATATGAGAGATTTTCCTAACGAAATGTGAAATTAATCAAGAATAACTAACTCTTTCTTCTTGTCGTCTAATATACATTTCCCCGGGGTTGAGCATGCCCACAATCCGGGGGCGACTATCCCACTAAGCGACTAATATATGTTTTCTGTGACACGAAGTCTGTCTGATTGTCCATATATCCGTTTACAGCGTTTTATAAAATTTTTTCAATATTTTTGATTTATTAGAAAGCTAGCGACGTTGTAGCGATAAAAAAAAACAACTGACAGATAAAGCACCGATCTTGGCCACACATTTTTATCCGTTGGAAACAATTTGCTCGAAAATTTCTCCTTTAAAACTCTCGGTGCACTGTAGATAATCCGGGGAATTAAGTGCAACGGCATTAGGTCGCAGCTTTCACAGTCAAATTTCTTTATTATATAAATGGCCAACAAGTATTTCCACTAAAAATTGCGTCGTGTACTGAAGGGTTGCTCTGTTTCACCAAAAGCATTTCTGGCAAAAGTACGTCTACATTTTTGGATTTCGAAGATTATTGAGCTGGACACAGAAATGCCATAATTTCAGAAAACAGAAAACTTATGATTTCTTTGACGCTTATGAGCGAACCGACTTAACTGATCTGTCACAAAAGAGGTTTCACGCTTTAAATGACACACACGGTTTCAGCAACCGGACAGATGGAAAGACAGATATGATCAGCACGATTGTATTTTTGCTCTAATCAATATAAACATAATATGTGTACTTTGTTCGATATCCGATGCAGATTTCTACACATTAACACTATTCGATATATGTAATACGTAAAAAAATGTTCGCGGCAAGGGTTAGGAATTTATCTGAAAGCTTTATGAACTTTAACATTTTAATATCCATACTGGAAGGTAATAAATAACAAGGATTTTAATTTCACTGCAATATTTTTATTTTTGATTTTTTTTTTTTTTTTTTGTTTTTTACGTTAATTAATATTCACTGGATACGTGAAAGGGCGGACCGAGAACTTTTCGTTTTTTACTGATGAGAGATAAGAGCTTTGTGTGATACTAACTACAATAATAACACTGACAACAATAATAACGTATACATTGAATAGTATTTATTTAGTTAATTAAATAGTGTAATGCTTTGTTGTTACGGTTTACTTACTATTGCCGCGCAATAAAAACCAGCAGCTGAAGCCAAAAAACGAGGCTACCATCGAGTTAGGTCGAACACCATTCATCTACTTAATGCTTCGCTGGTAAGAGTTTAAATGAAGCAACTGTCGGTGATAGCCTGATCTGAACTACCTCTTATATAAATTTGTTAATACCGATTAAATTAAAATGAAAAAAAAAAGTTTCTTTGCACAAATAATCTGACATCTGTCCGAAACAAAAAAAAAAAAAACCGTATATTTAAAAGTAACTTCAATCTCTCATCCTATCAAACTCATACATACCAGTCCCTGGTGCACCAACAAATACAATTAGTTGAGTACTAATCTTACCTCAATCAGTAGAGAACGCTACCTCTGATTGAATGCTAAACACAAAATGGGAAACTTAGCTCGTAAGCTCGTGTAAAATGTG
Source organism: Glossina pallidipes (assembly GCA_000688715.1). Lineage (NCBI taxonomy): Eukaryota > Metazoa > Arthropoda > Insecta > Diptera > Glossinidae > Glossina > Glossina pallidipes. The sequence goes on from KK499785.1 coordinate 603,480, forward strand.
ATTTAAAATAGCGCACACATGTGCACAAATAGACACATCAAACGCATACACATATTATGGAAAAAATGAACACAGGAAAAAAAAAAAAAAAAAAAGTTCAAATGTAATTACATGACTATACATAGAGTTCAAGTGATTTGAATCGAGATAAAATGAGAGGAAAACCAAATAATAACAATAAGCTTTTGTTATAAGTAGCGAAAATATAGTAAAAATGTAGACATAAATTTTCAAGTGTAGCGAAAACATTCAAATATTGTATCTTACCGTCACCAAAACAAAATAAAGTGAATGAGTTAGTTATCCAGTTTAGCAAAATAACAAAATATAATTTAAATAAAAAAAAAAATGTTGCGGTTATTGTAAAAAAAATAGAGGATATGCAGTCTAAACGAAATCAAGTATAAATGAATTATATATAGCAAAATATATATCATACAAATAGCCAAAAATATATATATATATATAACATTAAGGTCGGGCAAGGCTGACTATTAGACACCATTCACTCGTTTTGGTAATGACACACCAAGAGTTGCACTTTATTTTCATGCAAAAGCCTAGTTTTCATGAAAGCCCGTATATTGGACGTATCTTTATATGCAGTGGTGTCCAAAAATCGGCATACGTGACCCATATTCGGTACAGGCGATTGCTATGTCAAATTATTATTTGGAGCTAATTTTTAACATGAAATATTAACAATTACATCTTTTATTATATAAAGATTCAGTTTTCGTAACAACACTTATATGAAAGAGGATTCAAAAAATTGCCCCAGCCGAACCATATTTTGCATACCAATTTAGAATGTCCAAATCCTATTACAGAGCGAGCTTTGTCGAAAGATTTTGAAAATTACAATTAGTTTCCATATAACGACTTTTCAAAATAGGGCGCTATACGAGGAGTGGCCGAAAAAGTGAACCGTTCCGAACTATTTAGTGTTCGTGTTTGGATCAAGGCACGTCAGCGCACCAAATTTCATCAAAATATCTCCAAAAATTGCAAAACACACACACTTGAACACAAATTTACATGGACGGACAGTCAAACGGACAGACAGTCAGACGGAGGGATAGACGGACCGACAAGCTTAGATTTTGCATCGATCAGTAGAATAAAATGTGTGTCTATCTTAAGCCTTTGTCCGTATTACATACGCCCGCATAAACTTTGTATATCCAATAGCACAAGTGTTATAAACACTATAGTCGGACACGGTCCACCATTAAATAACCCACACTATTTAATGCAGTTGTTCATACAACGACGTTCCATAATAAGGTATTATATGGAAAGAGGTCCGATCCAAACCATTTTCAATAATGGTCGCCACTGAACCAAAGCACGTCAACGTAGCTAATTTCATCAAAACATTTCAGAAATTGCAGCCGGTAGGATCAATACAAAAAAGCAAGAGGCATAGATGGACGCACAAAGCTAAACCAATTTAGAGACTGATTCTAAATGAAAGGAGATTCTATCTCAAACCCTTCTGGGTATTGCATACATCCACACAAACTTAATATACCTGTGTACTAGAAGTGGCGTAGGGTACAAAAAATTAGTAGATATTTAAAAGAAACGTTTAATACCCGCATCAATATGTGATGTAAGATATTCAATGTAACAAAATGAAGAGAGGATTCATTTCCCCGATGTGTTGATCATTTCATCAAATACGGTACAGTTCTTAATAAAGCCGAAAACCTTAGATGCGAGGGCTTGAAGACTTTATTACAATAACAATAATAATAATGCAAAATTAAAATCACACATATCTACCTAATTCGCCTTTGAACGCATCGTTCCGTCCGATTTCGAACTTATCCTGAAAACATTACCAACAACAAATGTAATATGTTTGCTTGTGTTTTTATTAACCCAAATTCAAATCGATTTTATTGTATTCGCGATGGTAACTCTGTTAACATATTTTTAGGTTGTAGAGGTTTAGGTTTAGGTTAATTAATAAATTTTTGCTGTAAAAATTCGAGCTTCTTGTTAAAAATAAGTTGCGGTCAGATATGTCTTTGTTACGGAATATTTTTATTAGTGTGAGTGTTTCTTGGCTCACCATCTTGGCAAACAACGATTTACCGACGTAGCACATTATAAGAAAAAGATCATTATAACAAAAAAAAGGGCCGCCTATCTTGGCTGCTAGTGCTTGTCCTACTTTTAGTTTTAGAATTTATTTCTTTGCTCTGAATAAATTATAATAGCAACAACAAAACGAAAAGATTATCGTTTCGTTGACTACCATTTTTTCTATCATATACGGAAGAGATAGAAATTTTTGATTGATTCGTATCGCGCTTCAAAATTGATTGATTATCCGCCGCTGTTATCAATTGCAAAAGTTCTTCTTTGTTCAAAATCATATGTCATTCAGTTTAGGCAAGACTAAGTTAGGTGCTTGCATGTATTCCGATCATTTTTCCACTTGAAAACTGCATTTATTGAGAAAAATTGGTACAATATACAACTTTCTCCCATATTCCTGGCAACATGGCGATATCGTGTCGCAATAATGATATTGGTTTGGCAGCGATCCAATCACTGACCGCATTTTGGCATTTCTTCGGCATTTCGAAATCGCGTGCCAGCCAAGGTACGCTGCATCGACCTTAACGAGTGATGAGTACACTCAGTGCAGCAGAACTTCCCACTCGAGTTGCAATAGTGTATCATTGAGAACTCTTACAACATGTTATGAAGCGTTGCCAAGCAAAAGGATGACTTTGCATCTGCTAACTGCTATTGCTAGTCTTTTTGCAACAGTCCATCGTTCAATTTGCTCAACTGAGGTTGGTGGATATCTTCAGCCACAGTTTCATGCCGTTTTAGTTGCTCGTAATACGTTACATCTGGCTGATCCCACCATATGCACAAACTTTATGGCCATGAATTTTCCGCTTCGGTGTCGACGTGGATGACTCTCTTGGACTACGTCATGACTTTTTGTCTTTCGGATTGTCATAGTGGATCCACTTTTCATCGCTAGCAGTAATAAGCCGCAGAAAGCTTCCCTTTTTTTTGTCGGGCAAGCAGTGAAATCGCGTTATTAAAGCTTTTCGAAATTGCATTTTCAGTTCATTCATATGGCAGCCGCATCTTTACTATCGCATGTAAGCGTCTAGAAACAGTTGTTTCATCAACTGATAAGCTGTTCGAAAGTTCTTTGAGAGTTCGAGCTCGGTTTTCCTGCAATAAGTGTTGCAGTTCATTGTCCTTCGAACTTTTGCCTTCGTCCAGTCCGTTTTTTGTCATTAACATCAAAATCCCCACTTTTTCTTTAAATCAACCCACAAAAGTAATAAACGCCGAAAATGCAATTTTGACCGTTCCATGACTAGCGGTGAATAGCACTGAGTTGCTCAATAATACTAAATGCAAAACAATTAGTTTATGTAGAGAAAGGCATTTCGCATTATTTTATCATTTTCATCAATACGTATTGCTGATCAAAATAGATGCAAGCACCTACTATAATCTTTATAAACGACTGTCCACTACGCCATTGACTTCGAAAAAATATCTCTTCTAATCAAACCATTTGAAGCGTTTATCTTTTGTTTTTTATTTATTTTTTTTTCAAATCGCTAGCGATTTACTACTTCATTTATAATATATATGTAACTAATGCTTTATTATTATTCATAAGTATGCCTTCAAATAAGCAAACACACACAACAAAAAAATTATGCAAATATCGATAATGTAAACGCCATACAAAGTAATAAATTTCGCATAGAATGAGTTTATGTTACATAACAATAAAAATCAATTCTCATTTCTATTGAAAGGGCAAGCCTTTATTTGTAATTGTTTGCTGAGAGAAAATGTGAAAGAAAAGTATGTAAAATGGAAATTCGTTAGAAAATGAGTGAATTGTACATTGTAGACAAAATGTTATTAGGCTGTATTTTTTTTCTTTTTTTTTTTTTTAGTAGGTTGGTATCGCTATTATAAAAAGATTAGATAAGTTTCAGGATCTTGTTAGGTTAGTAATAGCAGCGTTTCTTGTTGCGACTTTTTTATAGTTCACTTGTAGCACGATATTCACTAGATTGTTAAGTTGTCTTCGGGTCATTAGCGTAAATCCAAATATCATCGCAAGTAATTATGGATTTTGGATCATTATCACTCATCGAAAGCATTTCTTTTCAAACTTCAACTTCAAAGCTTTTCGAACAGGATGAGAAGACAAGCGAGACAAGTCGAAATCATCCTTCAGAATTGTTTGTAATGACCGTTTTGGAATACCACAATATCTACACGGTCTCTTTGTGTCAGTCGATGGTTGACAATTCCAAGCTCTTTGATTTTGTTGACGTTTTCATCAGTGGTTGAGTTGAATGGTCATCTTCGACTAGCTCATGGCCCTCATTAAACGATTTGTACCACCTAAACAAGGTGACATTTCGGCTCAAATTTTTTACGCAGATAGTTTCCTAACTCTTCGCTCGTGCAAAATGTTATACTGATTTGAAAATGAGTGAAATATCTGAAGAAATATGCTACGTGATGCTTTTTTACTAAGAAAAAAGGTAAAAACGATGCAAAAAAAAAAAAATAGTGAAATGTGCAGAAAGAAAGCTGGACCCAAAAATTCCGTTCCGCAAACTTCGATGTCAAAGATGCCCTTCGCAGTCACTGAAAAAGTCAATGAAATTTTGCAACTGGTAGAGCAAGACCGGCACACAAACTGTCAGGAAATAGCAAAAGCATTAAGCATCAACCACATGACAGTTTCCAATCACTTGAAACGAGCAGGCCATAAAAAGAAGCTCGAAACAACGGAAAAAAACCGATATATCGATGATATCGATCACGCCATCGATACTTTATATGGCATAGAGTTTAATCAAGTATTACACTATGCCGATCTAACAGGATTGAAACTGTCTGCCCTTGGCAAGATTAAATAAGGGAAACAATGATATAAAAACGATATGAACACGTCCACTTTTATCGAAGTGTCAGTCAGTCAATATCTAATATTAATCACAGTCTTGTGATATTAATCTTATTTCTCTCAGCGATCATATTTCTCTCTCCGTCAAAAGTTTTGCTTCATAAGCTTTTCAAAATGCAAGAAATCCAATTCATTTATTCAAACTCCTTTAATACGGAATATATTGTTTAATCCGAGACATGATAATCTGTTTCTATTCACGCTGCTCATTGTTTCTAATCGATGTCATTGCTCGTTCAAATAGGGGATCAATTGATTGTAAATCAATTATATTGTGTCGCATGATATTGAAAAAGACTCTATGAGTTTCGACCAATTGTTAGGGACAGGAGAAGCTAGAAATTAATATGAATGCACCGGTTAGGACAACGTATCTCAGTTCAAAGTGTCCAAGATTTCAGAGATTTAAAAGTTTCCTTTTTTTTTTAATGTCACCAAACCGTGAAAGGATGCAACATATTCGTAAAACACTGTGACGGTCAGAAAAAAGTGAGGAAAGAGTAGATTGGCTGTATAGCTAACATAAAAGGTGAGCTTCAAATTCAACAATATTCGGTTTTGTCGCCGATATCGAATTTTCAAGTTACGGCATTATAGTGAAAATCCATTATTTCATCACCGATAGCGATCGATGACTTTGAACGCAGTTTTCTTTAAATTAAAGAAGAAAATGATGTTTTTTGTGGACACTGAAAATGATATCTTCAAAGCTCAAAACGATAATATGATGCACACAGTTCGGTAAGCTTACGTGTGTTCTAGCGAAAATACTGGAGGCATTATTTTGATATACGATTGTATTTGACTCCAATATGACATGGAAATAATTACATAGTCTCTTGAAAACCCGTTCAAATTATTGTCCTCGCCTATCAATCGCTGAAGGTGTCATAACATATGCTTCACATTATAGTATGCAACCAAACTTCAAAATGAAAAGTTTTTTTTGCCTGAAAGCGTAGCCTCGCCTTTAACATATATTTTGAAGTCATTTTAGTATTTTTATTTTCACTTTTAAAGTAAAAAAAAAAAAGTTGAATTTCATTGAAAAGCAATTAATAAATATGTACTGAAGCGCTTAAGGCTGTTACGAATGGAAATAGAAAAAGAGATTTCGCTGAGCATCCTGACGCTTTATAAGAATCCGTTATTTCATAAATTCGCAAATAAATTATAGAAATTAACTTCATATCACCAGCAAAAGCCCTTACATTCTATTTAACCAAATTAACCCTCATTTTTTTTTTTGCCTAAGTTCATTTAAATGCCGCCTATGTAAATAAAAATGTGGACATATTTTACGCATACAATGCTTCTTCAAAATGACAGGCCAACCGTACTGAGCTTTACATTAATAACTGGCATACAAGTTGTTTACACAGCAGAAGAAGATTTCTATTATATGCATGTATATAGGCGCACACACACACATATACATACATACACATGCACGCATATATATATATATATAGGTACATAAACATGGGACCGGAGTTTTTATATAGCAAATACACATTTATTATAAGATGAAGAGGACAAAAAGTATATTTTACTTCAAGTACAGCCTTTCGCCAGTTACCACCATCTGTCTGGCAATTTTTGAATACCATGTCTTTACAAATTTGTCCTTTTTGCCGCGAATCATTCATTACATCGTTTTTTTCACGTCGTCGTACAAGCGAAAGCTTTCCTTAACAACTGACCATCGCAAGGGTGGCCAAGCCGTACTTCTCAGTTAAATGCTTCGAACTTATCGGGAATCGGTTTCACTGCAATGATAGACGGACGGATGTCATATAAAAAAATGATCTTGTCTTAACTTTTTTGCTGTTTCGCTCGTTTTTTGTTATTGGTCGCTATTAGGACACAATGAAAAAAAACTAACTTTTGCATTGTGCGGCCAAAGCAAAAATGCTGTTAATCCCTGCTGTTCACCTTATCGTTATTTAAGACAATATTCTGTTTATTCGTTGTTGGAAAGGTATTTTTGTTTTAAGATTAGTAGCATAAAGTGGTGTTAATGACCAGACATTAATAGCTAACGGCTGATCGCACGTTTCTCGTCCAGCTAAACACAGAATATCGTGTTGGTGTCAAAGCGATTCAGTTGCGCACTCGATGCGCATAATAGGCCTGGATCTAACTATCAATTTTATTGCCTGGGACTATCAAAATAGATCGACATTTCATACATCATTAGAAAACGATGCCAAAAGACTTTCTTTTATACCTTTCGAGCAAGGAAAAAAATGCTATCAACGATTACTTTTTTATTTGGCACAAAACTCGACATTTTTGGATTTAGAAAATATATTTTCGCATTGCGATGTGTGCTGGCCTTATGACTGATTATTGTTTCCACATGTCCAAGCAATATGAAAAAGCAAACATAACTTTAGACATCTATGTCCCCTACACACCGTGTTGAAAACATTTATAGGCATACTCCGGTTTCATATTTATATACCTAATACATTTACATATATGTATACATATATATATTTAGGTCCACAAGTATGTATTCATAGTTGCACATAAATGCACGTATGCTCAGTACATTTTAGAAGCATGTAAATATGCAAGAATATGTAATAGATTTACAAACAATTACTCTACCATTACATTAGTAATAAGCCCATTGGTCTCTTCGTCCTTTTACACCAGCTAGAGTATGTGTGCTATTCATTTTATAATCACTACCAAAGCATAAGTGTATACTAATATGATCTTCACATTTGTAATAGAGGCAATAACAAATCCGCTGATCTAAGTCCTATATAATTTTGATTCAAATCAACGTCAAGCTTACAGGCGCTAAAAGAAACTGCAAAAAAAGTCTCTACAAACATTTCGCAAATATGCGAAATATGAACATTTTCTACAAAAACGATTTTAATTAATACCTTAACAAGTCCCTAATTTTCGACGACCAAATTTCTGTTGAAATCTGTGCACAAAACGAAACAATCAGTCAATCGAGGCAATAAATTTGTAATGTGTTCAAGAAAAACGTTAAATTTTAAACATTTTTCTCATTTTTTTCACATTTTTTTCGTCGTACTATCATCGAACAAATTCGTTTAAATGGGATATGAAATTTAACTTTTTCTTAATGTGAATATACTTAACGATGTGTAAAAAAAAATAACGTGAATAAACAAATATACTTACCGGGCGTGGTAGGTAATTTTTAATTCACCACAAGGTTGATGCAAAAAAAAAAGAAAAGAAGAAAAAACACTAAAAATTCTCATTCGTTTTCTCTCTTTTCTCTCCCTCTCTCTCTCTCTTTCCTTTTCCCCGCTAACCAAACACAAATTACCAATAAACCGCGTTAAGGTAAAAAAAAATACATGTTCGTTAATGTGTGTGTGTGTGTGTGTGTGTGTGTGTGTGTGTGTGTGTGTGTGTGTTGTACTATTTGAACATACAAAGCTTTATATGTGAAAGGATTTAATGCAATAACAACAACAACAACAATTTTAGAATGAACCTTTTTGTATCTATCGCCTCATACTTATCGTCTTATACTTATCGCCTTATACTACCTGTTCGTTAGTCGTTGAATTAAAACCACATTTTTATTATTGATAAATATTTGATAGTCTGAAAAATATCAGGCACGGATTACATGAATCAAATGGAAATCCGACATTTTTTTTTTTTTTTTTTTTTGGTATTAACATGTTTTCACCTTCTCTCAGACATTGTTGGATTTCGTCTTGAAATCTAGTTTACGAAAATAAACCCTAATGTATATGCATCAAGTTTCTATCTATATCGTCAGTTTACATACGTTAGTGTAAATGTAAATAGTCATAGGTAAATCGCAGCGAAGTGTAATGCCTTTGATAGAAATTTATTAGATATGTCAACGATGTAAACAACTTAACATGCCAGTGTGATCGGTTGGCGCGGTGAACAGACAATGTAAAGTAATAAAAATTCCTTATTCATTCAATTAAAATTTTAACGCCCGCACAAGCACACACACACACACACACACACACACATTTATGTACATTCTGGCAGAAATTGAATTTTTCAACCCACCTTTAAAAGGCCTCACTGGGGATCTCATAAAGTGCATAACTCTATCCCTGTCTACTTAAATAAAAATAGCAAATACGTAAAATTTGAATTTAATAAATTTTTGTGTGTGTGGCTAAAATTCTTACGACCACCAGTAGCAAATAAAAGATTTAGAAAGAAGTTGTGTCATGCAATCTATGAGCGATACGTAAACAACGAATGCTGTTGAGAAGTAAACGCGACACAATATATTTGCTAATTTTCTAAATAAATTGAAAGTCTCTTCGCTAAGAAAATGAAAAATCACTGATAGGAAATTCTTTTCCATCGCTAGCAACAACTTGCCCATTGCCCATTTTTCCGACAGAATACAGATTCCGTAAGGAGAAAACTATTTAACCCAGAATCAATCAATTTTTTTATCATCATCATAAGAATAGAAGCAGGAGCAGATTGAGTTGATAATAACTCATCTATTGAAACGCAATCGAATGTAATCGAGATTGTTTAACATTTTATTCAAATATTTGTGCTTAGTATTTCTAGCCTGAAAAGAAGACTAGACTAACATTCACTTTCACGAAAATCCTTACAGAACCTTTCTAATTCCTTCTAAGTCTTATTAACATATTTTTCTTACTCTGGGAATTCAAAAGTGTGCATAGATTTAGCTAAAGCAATGAGAATTTGATGAGCTGTAGCAGCAACTCCCGCAGAAAATACACGAAAAATCTTAACACATTTTGATGCAAATCTCAGATCAAGTTTTTTTTTTTCTTCTTTTTTACATAAGAAAAACATAGGCGTCAACCTACATATCTCGTTGTCATATTATGTAATTTTAAAAAATTGTTGATCCTTGAGACGTCAAGATTCTTTTCATCTTTTTTTTTTTTTTTTCTTTTTTGCTTTATTTAATTCGTAGTCGTTAGTGCTATTAGACTGTCATTTATATAAATAAATTTCTTCAGAATCTTAGTCCACAGAGAATAACGTTAAATATTCGTCTAAAAGTTTGATCTCTAAACTCTCTGCATTTAAATTATTTGCAAAAAAAAGAACAAGTAAAAAGACTTGGCTATGGTCCATCATTAAGTACGCTACAGCACCCCACAGCTATTCCTACAACGACTTCCCAAAGGCCTTATATTGGAATGCGGTCGAAAAAGTGTTCCGGTCCAAACCATTTTCAATAACGTTGGACAAAAGAAAACAAGATGGACACCCGGACGGACAAAATGAAAACGATTCATAGTGATTCTGAATCGTACGTCTATCGCAAGTACTTCTGAATGCTGCATACGTCTGCAGAAGCTCAATACACCCTTCTACCAGAAATGGTAGCGCATGAAAAAGGAAAAAAGCACTACGATCGTATTAACAAAATGTATCAGCAAAACTTTTCAATGCTTGCATGAAAATGCCTTTTGCTTTCGCTTTAATAAAGATTTATTTCTGTTATTTATTGCTTCATTAAGGTATCAAATGAATTAAGGATTAATTAAAATCAACTTAAATTTAAATTTGAAGGTAATAATAAGACACTTCACACAACATGTTGGTGCGTATGTTTATTTAACTACTTCTGTTAACTATGAATAGTTCGCGTCACTTGATTTTCGCTAACCGGAGAATGTTTACCACAGATACTACACAGTTGCGTAAACAGTCAGATGGACAGACATCGTTAAGTGCATTCCAAATTTTAAACTGGCCAAGAATTTATACACTTTATAGAATTTTTGAAGCTTGTTCCTGCACCCAAAGAAGATATCGAAAAAAAAACTAACTTATAGTACACTCTATATAATAACATTGAGTAGCCGTGGTCAATTTTTCCCATTTTTGTGCAGGTGCTAGAGCATCGCAGTAATGAGCAAAAAGCAATTTTTTATTCCCTTTCAAAACCAAAGGTGTTCTCAGTTTGCGCGGTGCTGTGGGCGTGTCCTTCAACCAATTTGGCTCATTTTCAATAACAACTTGCGTGAAAGAATTTGCAATGTTTCTGCCAAATTGAAAGTCGATAGTTTCATACCTACAGACGGACATGCTTAAATCGATTTAGGATTTGATGCTGATCAAGAATGTGTATACTTTGTGCGGATCTCTGATGTTTCTTTCCAGACGTTGCAAACGTTTTGACAAAATGAATATACCTCCGGACCTTCCGTGATGGATATAAAAACAAAAAACCAATAAAAACATTATAGCCTTACACCATTTTACCTTATAAAGTTTTTCGTTTATTTTCGTTGTAAAATATCGTTTTGAGTGTAAAGGTATAGTTTTCATAGGTCGAAAAAATAGACCTACGGAACCCATATTTGCCACAGATATTGTTTATAATGGCAGCTCTTTTTGTCATAATATATAAAAAATTTAACTTTGAGACCATACAAAGACTTGTATCTCGTACGAGTGCGCTTATATCGAAAGGATTTCAAAAAAGGTCCGATTAAAATTTTTCACGTCAATTAAGTAACGCGAAGCAGTATTACTTAGCGACTTATATCCGGAAATTTCAAAAATCTCAAAGTTTAAACGGAAAGTGTTCGTAGAACTGGTCAAATCCAATCTATTTTTAATGGCGTCCACACCTATTCATCCGCATTCATCAAAATATCTCGAAAGTTGCGATTTGTGACGTACCATTCATCCGCTCGAACCTAATAAGATCTGCTTCGCAAACGATGTAGAGTATAAATATATTACTTGAACATGTTAAAGGTAATTTTTTAAAATTTTCATCGCGTGAACTTTCCCAATACAGTTCACGAAACTGATTGAAAGCCGCAGTTTATACTTCACTTTAAACATTTTAAGCAGGTTCTGAGCCAATCAAACGATCAGAAACTGAATGAGTTAATCAATTACGCATTTCGATAACTTATAGGAAGACAGCTTCACACACACACACACACACACACACACACACATTATTTCGAATTCGAAGCTCTCGTTTATTACGTTGAGTTCACAATGCGCGTGGTTTGATTGATTGCTGATTCCAATCGAATTTGTCTTCTTTTTTGAATTTCGAATTATCTCAGGACACAATTATCATCTTATATGAGTGAAAAGTTTACAGATGTTTACAGACATGGGATCGGATAGATCTGTTTCTCTGTGATACCAATTCTGTGATAAACTCTTATACTCATCCAATAAGCAATAGTATGGATATCTTTGCTTCCCAAGTTAATATGTTCGCATAAAAATATTGTAAAATGTTGTATGTTAGCACAAATTAAGTAAATATAATTATATGTAAGCTGACCGGCTACATTAGCTTTTTAAATTAATTATAAAAAATTTATCGAAAACTGAGTATAATAATAGAATTGAAAATGCATTACATCGATTCAACCAACGTAAGTTAATGAATGCGTTCATTATTGATTATTTAGAAACCAAAATATTATCCGATGTATAATGTTATATACAAACCGTTTAGATGGTTTTACGATACTTATATGTGCGGGAATATTTTCAAATTATTTAAATAATTTCATTTAATCAAGTGAGTTTTTCCAATTAAACGTCAATTTATAATCGCGTTACGGTATCAGACAATACATATGCATGCTGTCCATGTATTATATTATATTTGGTACAAAAAGAATGATATATTTGAATATATAAATATATATAAAGTTAATTTTAAAATTATCAGGCTCAAAACATACTCTATGTAATCCGGAACTCTCTTACATATATTACGAAAATTAATTCGATTCTGTACTACTTGTTGTACAGGGTATATTACGCTACTGGCATCTATACAACAGTCAGAAGGAGCTGAGACAAGTGAAAGATCTAAACTTATCTGTCCGTCTGTCTCTATTGTTTTCTTGTGTTTCTTGGGTATATGGATATTGATTAAATATCGTACAACGAAAATGGATCGGATCGGATCCTCTTTCGTCCACTTTTTACATATCCCTTTATTTTGAAAAGTCGTCGAAAACTTTATTAAGCAAAGTGGCGTAGAGAGTAATGCTGTTGCTTTTTTTTATTTTTTGATTTTTCTCAAAACAGAATTCTACAAAATTTACATATTTTTCTTTGGCAAAAAACGTAGAACTTGCTTTTCATATAAACATTACGTTTCAGCTTGGTTTTTCTAATCTGCAACACAGAGTCTGGCGTAGTCTTCTACGTTTTTAAAAGTTATAAATGTTAAATTTCATACAAAGCAAACATGTTCGAGCATTAACGTTCTCCGCCACTGGCATCTGCGTAACCGTTCATCTACTTGCTCTTGCCTTGTTGAAACGCTTATAAAGACAAAAGTTTAGATGGAAAATTGAAATCTGCCAGAAGTTTTGTCAATGACTTAAGACCGTCACGCTCATAATAAGCGAAATACTAAAACTAACAAATACCAAAACTTTTTGCACAAATCCTTATCAGGACAATCGAAAACTTTGACAAGAAAACAATTATGATTATGAGCAGACCGAAAGCTAATAAAAATATTTATATCACAGACTCTGTGTATTATTCAATTTAAAAATGAATATTATCGACCTTTTAACACACTATTAGCAAAAATATTTTGTGATCCTAGTATTATACGTTCGCCATTAAAAATGATGGGCGCCAAAGATTCGATCTGAGGCGAAAATTAACTTTTCCTTTTCACTTTTATTTCTTATACATTTTTTCAAAACTTAAAAGGGCATAAAATAGAGCAAAAACAAAACAAGAACAAGAGAAAAATTATATTTGCAATTTTTGTGAATGAAAAAACGAATAACGAAAAACTAAAAGTACTTTTACATGCCTTTACATCAACCATAAAGCGTATGCAAATGCAGGCAAGCATTGGTTTTGAACTCAAAAATACAAATTAGTTTTAAATGCCAAAGAGTTTCATTCTGCAACGCGCTGACATTCTTTCAAGCTCTAACTATGGAATTTTCTCTCTACAAATGTAAAGGACAAAAACAAATGCGAATTATATTAATCTTTATGTCTTAAGTTAACCAGCAGACATGAATATCCAAAAGACCGAGCATTTCTCTCATCTCTTTATCTAAATTTTTAAGAATAAAACTCAACCAAAAAAAAAATGTTTTCATAACGCATTACTTTAATGAATGAATAAAAGTCGTAACTTTGCGCCTGAGTTTTACGAGCAACAAAACGCATCCATCACACATTTAGTTTGAAATCTTAATTATGTTGCATGAGGTAGTTTTGGTCTTCTTTTTTTTTTAATTTTACCAAACACATAGTATGTATAAATAGATAATTATGGAATAATGTGCCGTAAGATGGAGACAAGTGATGTGTGCGCTATGCAATGGATAAACTTGAATTTTCTTCGATACTTTTACTAGCAGCAGAAATATTTCGAAGCAAATGTGCGGAAGTTGATGAATCTGTTACAGACCAGTTTCTTCAAATTTCTTCGCAGTTTTGCCTATAGCTTGCCAATGGTGCGCTCAGATGAACGATTATGTCGCCAGTAATCAGCTCGTACTGTACGAAACGTACCTACTGCAGAATCAACACTTTTGTTGTAAATCTTTACTGTTTTGCAATGATTGCACTAAACATACAATGCCCTGGATAATAGTTCTGTTTTACATATGTTACAAATGGTTAACCTATACATTATATGCATTATTATCACTTACGCTTTCAAAATCGTAATTTTGCAAACACTTTTTGCTGTACACAATTTAATGCTAAGCATGTTATCCTAAAAAGATGAAAGCTTGAGAGGAGACTTGCGCTTAAAAGTCGTCAGATTCGGACAGAAGTTACTTGTGTTCGTTTGTGGGCCATTCTTCATTCGAATTCCCAAAACTTCTGAAATTGAAAGGAAAGAGTAAAGACATACACATTTTTACGCAGCTTATTTGCGCAATACCATGCTTGGAATTACGTACAATCTATAGTAAAACCGTAGTTCTATGCTAAATATCGATGAAAAAGATAATATCCTTCAACAACAAATTCTATATTTATATATAGAGATGTCCTTCCAAATTTCACACCATTTTTGAGTTGTCAACAAACAGATACCATTGTGATGTCATTTATCGAGTAAATAATTAAGAGATCGTTTCAGATACATTCACTGATTGGATACCGGAAATGCTTAAACTGATCTTGTTGACTTGACTCTTCAAACGGAATGGTTCTGCATGTGAAAGGAACTTAGTTTCATCGGTTTGGAAATCTAAACAAGCCAAGCTATTGCAACGGGATCTTCGAAAACCTAAACCAAATAGTCGATCATAACGTGTCTTTAATTGCTACGCGTGATCACTTTGTTCAGCTTTTGGGCACAAGCTTTTCGAAGATGCTGACGATGAATGGGTGCTTTACCGAACGATATTGATTGGTCTTTTGTTTTCTTAATCTTATATAGATACAACCGATGGCGCCATCTATCACCACGATTTATTCCACGATCGATTAAAAATGACAATTTTTGTTGTAAGATCCACTGCACGTAATCTTTTAATGTAATCGATTAAATATATACGTATAGATACACATATTATGTATTATATATAATATATATATATATATATATATATATTTTATGATTCTGGCAGAAAACAAGTGAAAATGCTGTAATCAGGTAAGGCCTCCCATTAGATATCCTACTACACCACTTCCACTAAACAGTCATTCATTTATTTTCCTCAAAATACATCAAAAATTATACATTATTTTATATAAATGCACAATCTTCTTGCAAGCCCTTATATTGGCCAGTCCTCAAACGTGAATGTGGTGTAAATTTAACAAACTTAATTTACTTGTTTAATATCTTATTACTTTCCAGCTGCTTCCATCATAATAAACCACAAATTAGACTTTGTCGCAATAGAAGGGTTTGCTTCCATAAGGGCTCCTATATATAGGACAGTCTATCTGATTCAAATACCCTATGATCAATTTATTAAGGTCAAGTTTTCATCATAAAATATTAAAAATTCATTTCTGTATGAAGTTTCAGTATCCGTAGGAACGGTTTTATGGCAGGGGGTTCAAAAAATTGCTACATAGGATCCAAATTTTTTATGTCCGAAATTTGAAAAATTACGCAACTATTTCACATATTGCGGTATCAAAGTAAGGCCTTATATTAGGCGAAGTGATGGAAAAAATGGTCCCATACGAACTGTTTTCAACAGCGTTCGTCGTTAGACCAAAGCACATGCGGATCCGAAATTTCATACAGAAATCTTGCAAATTACGACCTGTAAATGGAACAGAAGCAAACTAAACGGACAGACAGACAGAGAGACAAATAAAATTAATACGATTCAGAGAATGGTTCTGAATCATCCCATATAATCACATGTGACAAACATCCACACAATTTTAATATACCATGTGCTATAAATGATGTAGAGTATAATGAGTGATACCAACGATTGAATTTTTAACAAAATGTTTTATTCAAACATCTTTTTGCCATAATACGGATTTCATATCTCACAAGAATAACTCGTTTGTTTATTTATAAAGAGCAGGCATATAATGATCAAGTTTAATTGTGTTAAATGAATGCAAAATAAGACAATGCTTCTACTATGGATTATTCAGTAGCCAATGTATTATCCAACCTATTATGTGTTGCAAATTGGTTCTACTTGTGGATACTTGTGTAACAACATTTTAAAATTACTTGAATAACTTCGTTCAATGAATTGATGTTTTCCAACTGCAAATCAGTTTATAATCGCGTTAGGGTATTAGGCAATATATGTACATATTAGATAAAAATTTGCAAATTCAATTTTAAGCGTTTAAGTTCTCGCTCAAGGCATAGTGCACGAAAATCACCAAATATGATTAAAACTAAGTTTTGCTTTTAATTTTCATCTATTAACTCACACCTCGAATATGAGTAAAGTTTGGACATATTTTAAAAACTCTACAAACTGGACGTAAAGAGCTTACTGATTTATTTACACTTAAGCACTATTAGGTGCCTGCATGTGTTTTGATCGCTTTTTTACTTGAAAAAAGCATTTATTGAGTGAAACTAGCGCAATATATGCGTTGATCAAAACATTTTCCATCATTTTCTACAACTTTCCTCCATCTTTCTGGCAACCTGGCGATACCAGGTCGCAAGAATGATATTGGTTTGGCAGCGATCCAATCATAGAACCATTTTCGCACTCATTCAGCAAAAACCCAATATTGTTTTCGTTCTTCTTTCAATACTGAATTTAATTGCGTTATATTCGCTTTTTGTTGACGAAATTCTCCAACGGCAGCCCTTGAAACGTGCAGCATCACCCTGAAGTTGTAAATGTACGATTTCATAATTGTAATTGGGATTTGGCCGCCTTTCGGCCACCGCTTGAATTATTCCTTACTTCTCCATCTCTTATGTAATGTATACGAAACGTAAGAGAGAATTTTCGTGATAATTTGGTCCGCTGCTCTTTCGATTCGTTATCACTTCGATATATATCAATACAACTGGTAGAGTCAAGGAACAATCAAATTCCTTGATGTCCAATATATGTATACATAATATATATACGCCCATACATATATATAATTTTGCATATATATAAATGCATACACATGAAATAATCTTATATATACATTTCCATGTAATTCTACCGCGCGTAATTTATGTATTTATACCTGACCCTAACGAATATATATATATATAGGTGTATATGTATATATATATATATATATATATATATATATGTATTTAAAATTGTCTATTTATTCACATACTTATCGTCGAAAATGAATGACAAATGCGTTAGTTTACTGTCGTAAATCATTCAAACCACTGACCTTTGAAATTGCTCTGACACCTAAATTATGATGAGATTAATATTTTATGCGCTAATAAAAACTGTTTATAGACAAAATAAAAAATGAGAAAATTTATAACAATTTTAGAAAGAAATAATGCGTTTGTACAAAGCAAAAAAAAAAAATAATAAGAAATCACTAAAACAGCAGAGAAACTATATTTAATGCTGGAAATGAGGACAGGTCTGAAAGTCTCTTAACAAGAAATATATTAGACGAAAAAATAAGTTCTGTGTTTTGATCAAAGATCATAGATAATGACGGCGCATATTTCAATTGTTAATCTTTGCACCAAGTGTTTGTTAATTAGATTTGAGTTTTATCGAAAAAATGAGAAAATAATATATATACATACATACGTTATTTGTACACCCTTTAAAAAAACAATTTAATGGATAGTGAAAAGTATCGCCAAACCATGTTCACCTTAAGATGAATGTTAAATACCATTCAACTCTTTAATTTAATCTATAACTTAAAGTATACTGAGGGACATACTGGCCTATGTGTGTATTTGATAAGAAGATGATTACTTGAAAAGGAGATGAAGTAAATTTCTTATCGATCTGATTTTAGTTTAGTGATGACTGTTGATGCAGATCTTAACACTGCTTTATGGCTGAAGAGTTTCACAATATATCTCTCAAGCCACTTCCCTCAAAACACTTCCGGGTATATTTAAGGCCTTGTAAATATTTAAACTAATAAATATACCACACGAGGCCTTGATAGTTGATAGTCTTTTCAGCAACTTAACTTCGTTCGAGGATCAGGCTATTACTCATAATTAAAATTCACTGGTTTAATAAGAAAAGTATTTTGATAACAAGATTCAAATCTGGAATTTCTGTTTAACAGCCATCATAATTGGATCGTTTTAAATTTTATTTGACTTAATTTCTTACTTATATGGTGAACCTATGTGAAGCGACTATCTAAGCAGTAAATTTTTTGAACTATTGCAACACCACCGACAGTGTGCATTACCTCGTTATTTTCGACTAACAACAAATAGACAACAACAATTATATGTAATATGTAAAAAAAAAAATATATATATATATATATATATATATGTATTTATATATTTACATATAGCTATACCGGTAAGAAAATGAATTGATTTTGTCTTCCGACAGCTCTTGTGAGAATAAGCAAAATTTCTTATTTATATTGAAAAACATTTCAAAACACTACTTCAATAATTATTAATATGAATGGAGAACATTCACTTGAAGTAAATTGAAATAATTGAACGTCTAATGTATACAATTTGTACAGGCTGTGGAAAGCACACAAAGTATTTCTCGGCTCATTTACATTTCTGACGCAAATAAATTAATATTTATTTAGAAAATATATATATAAATATGTAGGCATATGGATCGTTAATAACGAAAATAATTTAACTTCATTCTTATAGTTATGTCAATATGTGCATCTCTCTCTCTCTCTCTCTCTCTTTCTCTTTCTCTCTTTCTCTCTCTTTCTCTCTCTTTCTCTCATTCTCTCTCTCTCATTCTCTCTCTCATTTTTAATCTTGAAATAACTTGAAACTAAAGTATTTCGAATGCATTGCATGCATGACATCTCGCGAGTATGTACTCAATGCAAATATTAATAGACTTATAAGATCCGCATATTAAAATGTATACG